>JANIPM010000233.1:33365317-33383341 GCA_027478405.1 Erythroxylum cassinoides
CCCACAGGCACCTGATATCTGTCAACTTCTGTTTCAAATTTCATGCAATTACGTCGTCGTTTTCCTACTAGACAGAGTAAGACAGGAAAACTTGGACAGGTGATCTGCGCTCCAACAACAACGCCAATAACTTTAATTAATATAATAAAGTCCATTCAATATGACAAAAGTACAAATGATCACACAATGATTAAGCCTCAAGTTCAAATGACAAAGATAAAGTTAATAAAAGGATTATAATTATTTACTTTAAATCTTAATAAGCTTAATTCCTTCTTGTTCTTTATTCATCGCTTAAATTGCATACATGCTCTACTTTCTCATTTTTTTAATCATTTGGTTGCACAATCGATTCAATTGACTCCTTTGTTCACTTTACTTTTTAATTAAACTTGATCTTCCACATATTAACTTGCTAATATCACCATAGATAAAAAATATAAGTTGTAACATATTTTGTTATCATCAAAATTGTGAGCTAAAACTTTATTTGGTGAAATAATATATATATATATAAAGTGCCAAATCTTTTTATTTTTTATTTCAGTGTCTAGCCTTTTAAAATTTACAATTAAATGTTCAAAACTTTTAAAAATTGAAAAACTCAATTTAAAATGTTGTTATCATTAAATTTTGATTATTTTATTAATAAAGTATGTGAAGACTGACATTTAAAGGAGTTACGTAATTTTTGTCTTTGTAAGCATAAGTTTTGAGGCTCTTATGACAATAAATTAGTAGTTATATACTTCAAATGCACTTGTTCAATGCTCAAAAATCATGTGAAGGAGATGTCACTTTGAATATCAATCTTTATGTGCTCCACTAATCACATGAACAGCATGTTAACAAATGACAATTTGTTAAATTAAATTGTTTAATTTTAAAAACTTAATTAATAATTAAATACTAAAAGTAATTTTTTAAAAAAAAATGGTCAATCAGGTTATTTTAAACTTATAATAACTATGCCTATTTTATTGGATTATTCACTTCTTAAACCGTCAAAAATATAAGTTCATATCAAATTCACATTATTAATGAAAATCGTCTCTTTTCCCACTTTCGATGGAAGTCTAAACGCTTAAATTTAACATAAAATATAAAAACTCAATGAAGAAACACTTCTCATGCACAATAACCCTTGTAGCACTTCCTTTTCGCTCTTCGTGTTTCTTCGCAATTATAGAGAGTTGGAATGAAATGAAATTGCTTCAAGTTGTGTGTTTTGAACGACAATTGGTTCCATAAAATTAGAACAGCCCACCTCCTTTTCGATTAAATTTTTTTTTAAAATCCTACCACAAATAATTTTTTATAAAAACTTTCTATTTGTCATTCATTTTTCACTTGATGTCTTGACACAGTAATCTCCCAAGCCCTGACTTCGCCATCCAGAGACCCACTGTAGAGTGAGACGACACCGTTGAATTCATCTTCCAGTGCTACAGCTAATGACTTCACTGGCTTACGATGTCCCTCCAAAACAGCAAGACAACAATAACTACCATTACGTCCCCTTTGCCAAATCCTCACTGTACAATCAGCCGACCCACTGATAAGCAAACCAGAAACGTAAATCAAACTCAAGATGGCCTTCTTGTGCCCTCTCAACGCTCCACTCACCACCATGTGATTAGCGCTATCCTCTCTCTCCCAAACCAAAATCGAGCGGTCACACGCACCCGAGAACAGCACTGATCCATCGTCGTTTAGGGCCAAAGCATTAACCGCCGACTTATGTTTCTCCAACGTCGTCATCAAAACGTGTCGCTTCTCCTTCACCGGTTTCCCCCAAACACGAATCCTACAATCAGCCGACCCAGTGTAAACAGTCCCGTTGGTAGACACAACCACTGCGTTGATCGCGTCGTCGTGAGCTTTGATCGACTCCAAACAACGTAGGTCACTTGCTCTCCATATCTTCAAGTGTTTATCCCAAGAAACTGAATACACCAAACCGTCATTTACGGCAAGTCCCGTAACGGCGTCTGCGTGTTCAATCCACAGCAGCTTCTTATGACGGCGCACGGTGACGTAGTTCTTCGGAAGCATGAAGCGCCGCAGCCGGTCGTCAGTTGTGGGGAGAACGCTAGACAGTTTGTGCTGCTTGGCAGGCGTCATCTTCCAAACACGAATCTTACAGTCTTGATGAGCAGTGAACAGCTTGCCGTCGCAGATCGAGAGCGACTTAATATAACCGGAGGATGAATCAGTGTTGTTGATGGTATCGACGTGAGAGAAGGCGGTTCGATCAAAGACGTGGATTTGGTGAGCGGAGGCAACGTAGAGGAGGTTGGCGGCCGCTTGAATGGCGAGGGATGTAATGGGAAGGTTGAGGAGAAAAGAAGTAGAGGAGAAAGAGACTGAGAGATTTAGGGTTGTGGGAGACAGGTTTTGGAGGGAAGGAACTGAAGGGAGTGTTTGGAGAGAGATATTGCTTGGAAGACTGACGCTGCTGCTAGCATTTGATGACAAGGAAGTGTCGGAGATTTGATGGCTGCCAGACGGCGCAGGACGGTGATCGGAGGGGTTGGAAAGCCACGTGGGTAGTCGCATGGTTTTGAGAAGTAGCAGTCAGTGGAAGTAGAGAAAAAGAGGGAGCAAATGCGATTGTTATACACAGCGTGAGAAAGATATTTTTAAATTATAGTTTAATCGTTTATATACTTATTTACGTCACAGCTTGAATATCTCTATTAATCAACCTCTTCAAACTAATGGCAAATATAAAATTTATATCCATCGTGTTTTAGATAGTTACTGTTATTTTATACTTTTTTAAAAAATAATAATTGAATTAATCAAGGAGTGGGAAAGTACCCTACACAAAAGCTCCCATACTATATAACCTCTGTATGGGTAGTAAACAAACTCACATTAAAAGACGAAGTTAAATTCGCAAAGGGTGAATTATGTTCACTTATGCTAGCAAGTCTCTTTTCTCATGAATCTTTCCTTCCAAATCTCTTGGAGGCAGGTTCGTATTGATATCATATAGACTGCTAGATTTGATTTAAGAATGAATGAATTAGCCTGCAACCATTACGTGTTATGATCAGGTAGAGCATTTACATTGATGTGCCAATGACATAGCCTTTTGATTAAGAAACTACAATCATAGAACAAATATTACCTAGTCTCATCCATTTCCATGCAAAGCACACAGGTGTTTAAATACCCTAATCTATCTATCTATCGTACTCAACTTGTTTATGATTGCTAAGCATAGGAGGAAACAAGTTCTAGCACAACATTTTGTGCCATCCCACCAGTAGATCGTTTTAATTTGGATTAGCTTCTCCCTACAGAATTTGTTTGTAATGTGCTGTAGAAGATGATTGTGACATAAGTAACAGTCTTGATGACCAGTATTTAGAACATAACTTGAAATTAGATGCTCAATTTCCGATAGAAAGCCATGCCATTGACCCTCTTGTATTAGAAGCTTGATCAGGGAAACTTTTTAAGGCCTATACTATTTTTTTTTATCACTAATAAGAGGGCTAAAAAAACGTTAGAGAGAAGTAGGAGCTTCTCTTACTAGGAGACCGTTGCAATAAAGCACTTCAGAAGAAATCTCAGTTAAGAAACTATCTCTTCTTCGTCTTTTTCAACTTGCTTTCTCCAAATCCAAAAAAGGCGAATTTCCACTTGGCTAGTATGTGCTTCTGCGGTTGCTGTGTGAGCCTAATTTCGCAGAATGATGGATTGATTGCTTGCTGCTTGAGGAACTGCTGAAATTGCTAAGAAGAGTGCATATGGTCTGGGAAGGGAGGAAAATCCAGCGCATCAATGGAGGTTCATGTGCGTGGGAGAGTTAGATTTACGTTCTTTTAAGGGAAAAAATTTTCTCTCTCTAGATTCTCTCTCTTAAATACGTAATATTACTATCTATTTTTTTAAGTAGTTTCGACCTTTCTTGAAAGCACGCTGGGCCTCACATGCAGTCCCTCGACCAAGAGAGGCATCTACCCAAATGAGGGCGCACGAGAAAGTGGGAGGAAGAACCACCGCCAAGACCGAAGCCAAAGACTAAACCTGGCAGATTTTATAGGAACTGAAAAGCAAACTCAAAAAGGCCTGATATTTATGGCTACTGGACCCAAACAAAATTCAAGAAAGAGACCCAAAGACCAGAAGGTAGTCCAAACATAGCAAACCTAGGGAGAAAGTTCTTGGGCCAGTGCTCGCTACAGTACCTCAAATTCAAATACAACCCATCACTCTGGGAAAAAATTTAGCAATTGAAATATCTTCCCATACAAAAATGGTATGTGATAACTAGGTTTTTTAGAATAGAGAGTTAGATGTTGAGGAGCAACTCCAACTGATGGAAGGAGTTGAGGACCAGGAGGCAATTGGTAACTTTAGGGAGGATACCATAATTCTTCACATTGACCCTCCAGATATAACTGGCGAATCGAATATTCCAGATGACATGCCTCAAATGGGATATAATGAGGTGCAGATAACATAGCCCCAGGGCGATGGAACCAAGACAACTCCCATAAGAGATCTAGTTTCTAGTTAGTTAGCCAAGACAGCGCGGGTGGTGAACAAACATTTTCAAGATTGAGTGCATGGGAGTAGCCTTCATGATTTGGTCTTTGTAGATTCCAAGTTTACGTGGCACCAAGGTGTGGTACAAGCTAGGCTGGATAGAGTCTTCGGTTCGACGGCTTGGCTATAAGCTTTCCCGCAAACAGTGAATTATCACTTACCCTTTCTTGGGTCAGATCATAGACCTATATTGATTCAACTTCAATGACTGACCCCTAGAATAATAGGCTCCCTAGTGTTTAGATTCCAAAATGCTTAGCTAACACATCCAGGGTTTGCTGAAGTAGTAGCGGAGCATTGGTTACTAGACAAGGAGATGATGAGTAAATCGTTAGCCCAATTCTCACACCACCTTACAAGATGGAATAGATCAGATTTTGGAAATATATTACATCGGAAAAAAAAAGACTATTAGACAAGAAGATGGACCTATCCACCAGTTCCCTCTCTCAGGAGCTTTTCCACCACTATTAATGGACAGTATTCGTGACTTAGCTCTGTCAATCCAAGTCATCGAAATCAAGACTGCGATTTTTGACATGAATCCAAATAAAGCCCCTAGGGTAGATGGTTTCAATGCATTATTTTTACAGAAGTAATGAGGGTAGGTCGGCCCAAAAGTGAGAGAGTACATAAAGAAAGTTCAAGCAGGAACATTGGGAAAAGGATTTAAATTAGACTATCATGGTCTTGATCCCCAAAAATTCCTTCCCGACTAATATCGCGCAGTTTCAACCGATTAGCCTCTACAATGTGATTTATAAGATCATCTCCAAAGTCATTGTAAATCGATTGAAAAATCATCTGGAGCATCTAATGTAAAAGAATCAATGTAGTTTTATTCCTGGCTAACAAATAACTGATAATATCATCATCGCCCAGGAAGTCATTCACTCGATGCGAAAGAAGAAGGGGAGAACGGGGTTGTTTTACTATCAATGTGGATATGGAAAAAACTTATGTCCTAATTCGATGGGACTTTTTACAAAACACTTTAATGAACATTGGGATATATTGAAAAATCTAATCTGGGTCATTATGAAGTGTGTGATAATGGTGACTATGCAGGTGGCTTGGCAAGGCATAGATTTTGATCCCTTTAGGCCTTCAAGAGGTATTAGATAAGGCGATCCGCTCTCGCCTTATCTTTTTGTCCTATGCATGGAATGTCTAGGCCATCTTATTTCGAGAGAAGTGGGACAAAGCCTATGGAGACTAATAAAACTGAGCCCTACAGGGCCTCCCATATCCTACCTTTTCTTTTCTAACAACCTAGTTCTTTTTGCTGAAGCTATGGTTTCTCTGACGCAAGTAATCACAAGGATATTAGAGGAGTTTTGTAAGGCATCTAGGCAGAAAGTAAACATTGATAAGACTAGGATTTTCTTCTCCAATAACGTCTCTCCGGCAATCGCACACTGGCTCAGTCAAGCCCTGCACATTATGAGTACAAACAATCTGGGAAAGTAACTAGGAGTTCCATTGATACATTAGCGTACAACGAGGCACACTTATCAACATATCCTAGATAACGCCCAAAAGAAACCTGTAGGGTTGCGTGCAAAACAGTTGTCTCCAGTGGGATGAGTCACCCTAACCCAGTATGTGATTTCGACCCTCCCTATTTTCACGATGCAAACAGTGCGACTATTAAGGCAACTTTGTGATGACTTGGAGCAAATCATGCAAAATTTTATTTGGGGTTCCGCGGGAGAGCAGAGAAAAATGCACCTTGTAAATTGGGATGCAGTGTGTCAACCCAAAAAGGCAGGAGGCCTAAGCATTAAACGTATTTGTTCTTCCAACGATGCTTTATTAATAGAGTTGGGCTGGGCTTTGATTACACAACCCACAACCTTATGGGTCAAGATCTTAAGGGCTAATACAATAGCTCGGCTAGGGGCTTCAAGCATTTGGTGGGGAATCTTTGCAACTTGGCAATTTGTCCGCCAAGGTATAAAATGGAAGCTAGGCAATGGAAGGCGCATTTTCTTCTGGTTGGATAATTGGGCGAAGGATTGGAGACCTCTAATCTACATGGCGACCTCTCCACCTCCAAATAGCATTCTTTACACTACAGTAGCGAATTTTAAGAATGAAGCCAACAACTAGAAGTGGAATTTGTTCCAACAATACCTCCCTTCCACAATCTGTATGGATATAGTAGAGATCCCCCTAATGCAGAAGGTATAGCTGAAGATACAATGAGATGGGGACCCACTAAGCATGGGAGGCTCATAGTGGCATTAGCTTACATTTTAATCGAAGGGAGTATCACAAATGTTAATAATAGCCTATGGGAATTAATTTGGAACTGGGCAAGACCCTAGCGGATTAGCACTTTCTTTGGGTTAATGACTAAGAAAAAACTTCTGATCAATCAGCAAAGAGTGGCATGCTATCTATCAACGAATAGTAGTTGTCACATCTGTGAACAAGAAGAGTCCATACTACATGTCATCCAGGACTGTCAGAGAGTGAAAGCATTCTGGATTAAATTTTCCTCGAAGGTGGTTGATACAGATTTCTTTCACCAAGACGAGAAGCTGTGGGTGAAATCTAACCTTATGAAACATTCACATGTGATGCAGGTTGACTGGATTACTATTTTTGGAGTAGCCTGCTGGTTTTTATGACACTGGAGAAACAAAAGTCTTTTTGAAGTTAACTTTGTTTGGCCGGTAGAAGGTACAAGGGTCGTTATGGAGTACGTGGAGTGGATAGTAAAAGCAAGGGTTGTGAAAAACTGTGTATTTCAGACACAAGGATTACCAATGGTTAGTTTAGTTGGGTGGACCAAATCGTTGGAGAATTGGGTCAAGTTAAACACAGATGGAGCGATTAAACAAGGGTCAACTATCTCTACTATTGGAGGTTTAATTAGAGACTGGCATGGTCAGTGGTGCGGTGGTTTTATACAGCACATTAGAAGGGGCTCGTTGTTAGTTGCTGAACTCAGAGGAGTCCAATTGGGCCTTACTTTGGCTTGTTCGCTTGGATATCGCCAAGTCATTGTCAAAGTGGATTCCTTAGAAGTCATTAATATCCTGTCCTCTTCTAATACAATGTTAGTTGAGAGTAATTTTTTGGTGGTAGGTACTCGTGGGTTAATCCAACGAGATTAGAAAGTGCAAATTCAGCATGTACATTACGAAGGGAACCAGTGTGCCTATAACCTAGCCACTCTCGCAGTTCTAGCCAGCCCAGGCATGCGTATTCTCTAGGAGCCTCCGATGCTAGTCATAGAACTTATCCACTAAGACAAGAAAGGAGCTTTGTACTACAGAGCACTGCGCTAGTTAGATAGTATTTTAGGCTTTTGGGTTTTTTCCTTTGTAAAAAAAATAAGAGGGCTATATCATATCCCATTATCATACCATAAACAGGCACTATTCTCATCTCCAATTCCGCAAGTTATGCTTGGCTCAATGGAATTCCTCATCTTTAGGAATTTGGTTAAAAAACCATAAATGAGTAGCTTTAGAAAATAGACCACATATAGTAGTTCCTTTAAGAATGTAGTTGTTCAAGCATCTCATCCAAAGCGTTTCTTTGCCCACTTGTACTCTCAGTAGCCCTTTTACCATAAAAATTTTGTTACGCTATTTATTGGGAATAATTCCCAAAGCTCCTTTTCTGAGCTTGCATACTTCTGCCCATGTCACTTTGCAATATCCTCTACTAGCATTTGAATTACTCCACAAGAACTTTCTCATCTTCCTTTCAATGGTTTTAATAAGACTTTTAGAGAGAAATAGATGAGAACTTCAGTGTGTGTGCATTAAGTTAAAAACATCATTGATCAGTTAGAGCTCACCCCCATAAGGTAAGGCCTTGTTTATCCAAGATTGTAATGTTCTGTATATTTTTTCCACCAATGATATGCAATCATTCAATTTCAATATTTTTTTGGTTATAGGTAGTCCTAAGTACATAATTGGAGGTTGTTTTCTAGATATGCCAATTAACTCAGCAACTTTAGCTTCAAGATGATCAGCATTTGAAGCTAGAATAAAATGGCTCTTGTTAAAAATGATTCCTAGTCTAGAAGAACTGATTCAAACTAGCAATCAAAATTTCCATTAATTTCAAGTAAATTTTACAAAACAACAAGAGATAATAAAAAAAACAACGATTTGTTAAGGAAAACTTCTTATATTTTCTATGAAATTTAGACTTAGTTTCCTTTGCAACATTGTGATTCATCAAGAGAGTCAACGCTTCCATGCATAGGTATG
Source organism: Erythroxylum cassinoides (assembly GCA_027478405.1). Classification (NCBI taxonomy): domain Eukaryota; kingdom Viridiplantae; phylum Streptophyta; class Magnoliopsida; order Malpighiales; family Erythroxylaceae; genus Erythroxylum; species Erythroxylum cassinoides. The sequence goes on from JANIPM010000233.1 coordinate 33,374,119, forward strand.
TTGTTGTTCTATACTTGATCATTAAATCTAATGTCACATTTTTATTAAATCACTAGAGTCGATTTTAAATAATAATGTTATAATATAATAAATCATTTTATTATTATGTTTTAACTCACTTTTTTTAATTAATTTTGATGTATTTTCATTTCTAACTCACTATCGTTCAAGTCTTTGAGGTGTTTATTATTAGTGTAAAATATTTTTTCGATCACAAGTAAAATTAAAATTTAAAAACATGTGAAAAAACTTAAAACTTTTAGATTAGCTAGTTAAATAATTTTAGTATGTTTTTCACTCAATAATACACAGATTACATATGTGAGAGTTACAAAATTGATTAAGAATCTGTTGAAGGAATGTAGCTAACATAACTTGAATGTATTATTTAGATCTTCTATTTATATCCCTTTTTTCTACTTTTTCTTTCCTTTTATCTCAGTTTTGGTTTTTCTCCTTTTAATGATTTACTTTGTTTTTATTTAAGATTACCACATGCATAAATGAAAATAGCAATAGGATTAATCCATAAAGTCATAAAAAAAGGATTGACTATTATAATTCATTTGGAAGAAGTTTCCTGTTTGAGGAGTTAAAAATAACAAATCATGATATTAAATAATTTATTATTAAGACTCATATAGATTTGCTAGTTTATACAGTTTTCTTAGGCAATATAGAATATGCCTTACGGAAGGAAAGAAATAAGAGAATCTTTAAAAAGTAAACTATCCAAAAGGGAAGATGCCTGCATGAGCTTATGAGGATAATTAAAGAGCAACTAGTGCCTCACCTAATTCATCTTAAGTGCAATGATCATATTGTTGGCAAATGGAACTTACCTACCAAATACAAGTTCATTTTGTACAGAACTTGGCAAAATTATAGATTTGATCGTCTAATAGTGGTTTGTATTTACATACTTTGAAGAGATGTTTTCATTCTTCAAAAAAAATTTGTTAGCAAGTTATGTCTTTAAATTTATAACTACTAAAAATAATATTTAAATTCATTTATGTAAATTTTATAATTAGAATTTGTGGAATATGTAAATTCTAGCCTCCCATTACTTCTATTATATTAGGTAAAATATAATTATATAGGCTAAACCACAGGCCTGACTCTAACCTTAATTATATTATTAACATATGTTTACAATATAACAGCCCTTCAAGACATATTATATATATATCATATGTACTAAGCTTGTTACAAATATAATTTAATCCATTTATCCCCTAGAATCTTAACAATAATTTTAGATAATTGATCACTTGGGTTAAAATTTTAAGTAGAGATTTATCCTAAGAGGAGTTCCTTTCTTAAGTAATAGTCAATCTTAATATGTTTTATTCTTTCATGAAACATAAGACTGAGGGCTACGTATAATGATGTTTGATTGTCACAATCAAGCCTTATTCATTCAAATATTTCAAACTTCAATTTTTTAAAGTAAATGTTTTAACCATATAAGCTTATATGCTCCTTAAGCCATTGCTTGATATTCAGCCTCTGTACTAGAAAAAAACTACCACTTTATATTTCTTGTTTATCAATGAAATCAAGTTTCCTTAAATAAAGCTACAGTAATCGAAAGTGGAGTTGATAATGTAACAAACCATCATTTTTATAGCCCCATTCTTTGTATACCGCTTTTTGGTATAAATAAGCCATTTTCCTATAGCATTGTTAATATATCTAATAACTCAAATTGCAACATGTAAAAGAGTTCTTTGGAGAATCCAAAAAATGGCTTAAGAAAATTACACAGAATGAGATATCTAGGCATCTCACTGTAAGGTAGTTAATCTTTTTAATCAAGATCTTACATATACCAAGGTTTGATAAGAGCTCCCTTTCTTTTAGTAAGAGCTTGACGTTAGGGTTCGTTCGAGTCTCAATATGTCTATATCCTAGCATTCTTATTTGCTTTAAAATATTAATTGCATACCTCTTTTAGGAAATATAAATGTCATCTTTAGACAAAATTATTTCAATGTTATCAAGATGTATTTCAAAATTTTATCGTAAGAGATACTATGATGAATTTTAAATTACTACGTTATTAAGAATGATTATTACAATAAGGAAATAATTTATTATTGAAGTTTATTTTTGTTTCTAATATAATAAAAAGTTTAAACTAATTAAATGGGTATATAAATAGCAAAACTTGTATAGTTATAAAGATATGCAGGGATTTAAGTTTCTTAAAATAGTTTTCTCTTTTATGGAAAAAATTATTCTATTAATATCCTTAATGTGAAAGTGCTTGAACAACTATTGTTTATGTTATGCAATATTGACATCATTACTTAATGACAATTTGTCAACGTAGGAAGTCAGTATACCAATAACTATATAAATGCTTAATAAAGAAGAAGAATGATGATAAAATACTCAGTGATCTACCTCGCAATAAGCCAAGTCAAATGATTGAAGTATAGAATTGAATCATTTAATTTATAAACAAAGTGATTGCTTTAAGCTATAAGGACATTTATGGACATACTAATTGAGACACCCTTAGTAATAAAGTGAGGCAGTTGCTCCATATAAATAGTCTCCTACAAATTGCCATTAAGGAAAGCATTCTTGATGTCCATCTAGTGAAAAGGTTTTAGGTGGATCATAATTATGGTAATGAAGAGGAAAATAAAGGTAACCTTGACTAACAAAAAGAAGGTATCACTATAGTCAAGGCCATACATTTGTTTATATCTCTTAGCAACCAATTGAGCTTTAAGGCATTCGTCCTAACTATCAAGTCCAACACCTTATAGGCCCGCATACAACCAAATTTGATTTTATTGGGAAGCAAAGGAACTAGATCTTATTTTTTCTAGAATGCAAAGCCATCACTTCATTAATCATGGCATGTCATCACCTTATATAGGATATTTCCTTACCTATATTCTTAGTGATAGAAACAAAAGATAAATTGGAAACATAGGCATAATACGTAGGAGAAAAACAATTATAGCTCAAAAAATTATAGATAGGATAAGATGGTGAGTAGCTAAATACCTTTTCAAAGGGAAATAATTGACTGATCTTGAGACAAATTCATGATAAAGGGGATAACTGACAAAGAGAGTGAGTTAGCATGACAATGGTTTGTATACACACTACTGCTAATGACTAAGGATGATTGATGAAGATGATGAGAAATAAGAGAACATGGTTGTGAAGGTGATGATGACTCAATAGATCGATATTAAATGAAGGAGAAGGAATAGGTAAGATTAGGGCAAGTTAAGATATACCAAGTGAAAAGGAAGGAATAGGCAAGATAGATGTTGAATGGCAGGAGCAAAAAAAATTATTGTTAAAAAGATAACATTAGTTGATATGAAGTAGCAGTTCAACTCTAAGGATAGCTCAGAAACTCTTTTTTTATAAATTGGAGTAACAAAGGAAGATAAATTTAAAGAACTTAGTAGATAATTTATCATGACAGGATGAAGAAACATGCACAAAGCAAACATAACAATAGACATAAAGGGAAACAAAATGAAAAAGTTGGTCAGGAAAAAGGAACAAAACGAAGGACCTTATCATGTAAAGCATATGATGACAATCAATTCTATAAGATACTGAGAAATAAACACAACATCAAACTAAAAACAAAAGGATAAATGAGCCTAGCATAATAAAGTATGAGTTAATTCAATTAAACGACAATTATTCTGTTTTATTAATCCATTTTCTTAATTAGAAAATAGACAAAAAGATTGGTGAAGAATGCTTTTAAAATCTATAAAAAGAACTAAATTAATTAGAAATATATTTCTTAGAATTATTGTTACATAAAATTTAGATTAGCTAAACTAATTTTGATTCTCATCTTATTAAAATATTAAAAAATCCAGATAATTTTCCATTAAAATAGCCAAGTGCAATGAGAATATTCATCCATAAAGTTTATAAAATAGGAAAAATCAAACAGTGAACTAACATGACTTATTCACCACATATATATGTGGGCAAAAGAAAAGGGGAAAGTAGTCTTATTGTTAACTTGACTAGGAAACAATATGTACGAGTGTATTTGGCACGTTGACATAACCCACAAGGTAAAGTAGATAAGAAAGAAAGATGAGGGACAATCTTCTAGATTTTTTGACTGGGATGACCAAGAAAATCATAAAGGAGTTTTAGAGACTCAACCATGATGCAAGCCACCTAAAAAGTAGGTGTTGTAAAGCATAAGGAGTAACACAACCAATGCCTCTAGTTTCAATTTTAGCGTCATTGCCAAGGGTAACTGCATGAAACTTGTTAGAATAAGCAAATGATGAGAAAAAAACGCTTTATTACCACTTATGATAAAAAAATCACCATATTGTAGGACCGAATGACTAAGAAAAGGTTTTTAACAAAAGTTATAAAGGCATTATCAATTTAGAAAATTGTGTTCATAATAAGAGATGGTTGGTTTATAGCTTGAAAGCTTAATAAGGCTCCATTATGAGCAACACAAATGATGAAAACACCAAATGAGGATCTTGAATCAGTAGTAGAGGGAGGTTTGGTCAGAGCTGAAGGGTTTTAAGGGGACCTAGGGAGAAATGAAACCAGATTTAAGTGGGCTTATAAATATATAACTGAGACATCATATCTTAACTTAAAACCTTAAGGCTATAGGTTATGAGTCCTATCTTTACATATAACTCACTTCATCCTTATGTCTCCTTTTGATGTAGGATTACTCCACTTCTGAATTTCCATCATCTCCCTCTCACAAATGGATCCATCCTTATCAGATTGTCTCCCCCTTATCCTATATATCATATGAAGCAATTTGAGTAACTCTATGAGTCGACCATTCATCTAACCCAAATCCATGAATCTCTATTCATCGGACTTCACCAACTTAGCTTTGATACCAATGAAGGGTTTTAAGGGTACTTGGGGAGAAATTGGATTAGATCCAAGTGAGCCCATATATAACTAGGACATTATACCTCAACCCAAAACCTTAAGGTTATAGGTTATGATTCTTATCTTTATATATAACACACTTCATCTTTATGTCTCTTCTCGAAGTGGGATTACTTCACTTATGAATTTCCAACATTAATATGTACAAGATAAGGAATGCCTTTAAATTATTTTTTCATTAAACTATAACCAACTGATTAGCTCTAGGGCATAAACTAACATTATCCCACTTATATTAAGTCAATCATTTAAGTATCTTATACCACATCACCATATGACGATCATGTTACTATTGGGATAGTGGATTAATAAGAGAATTCTAGTAGATTCTCTATAGTGATTACTTACTTAAATCTTACAAATTTCATCTTAAATATCATTATAATTAAGGTTAATTACCAAAAATGCCTAAACTTTCAATTATGGCCCGAATTTTAAAAAGTAGCAATAAAATGCTCAAACTTTTAATTTTTTTCAATTCTAGCCCAAACTTCAAAACGTGATAATAAAATGCTCAAATTTTCAATTTTCTTCAATTCTAGCCTAATTTTATGTATTGTTCTCCTGATGGCCTCAACCTTTTGTTTGTTATTTGTTCTTTTGACGCCCCAAACTACTCTGGCATTACAACATATTACACCGGTAAGCTCTTCGTTTTTAATTTATTCTCTTGATGCCCTTAGTGTGAGGACATCAGGGCTACATAATCTGAAAATCGAGAGGTGAGGATGTTGAGAAAATAAACTGAAACTGAAGAGAAAATTGAAATCAAAGCGTAAGGTCATCGAGACTATGTAATTTGATTTAGGTCATTTTTAAACGACGTGATTTTAATTATATGACTAAATGATGTCGTTTCATTCATCTTCATTTATTGTGTTAATTTTGGCTTATGTTTATTAATAGTTAAGGTTTTTTAAACACATGGCAAGCCACGTTAGCAAATTTAACAGAAACATTAACATCAAGCTAGAATTAAAAAAAATTGAGAGTTTGAGCATTTTATTGGTACTTTTTGAAGTTTGAGCTAGAATTGAAAATTTTTTAAAGTTTAGGCATTTTATTGCTACTTTTCTAAAGTTCGGGCTATAATTGAAAATTTGATAAAAGTTTGGTTTTTTTTGTAACTAAGCCTTATAATTAAGAACAACTACCTAAATAAATCTTTGGATCTTTGATTAGACCTTAGCTCCTTTTACATGCCTAATGACTCTACTATTCACAGTGCACTACTGTCTTGAACATTGCAAGAAATTATATCAAGTTCACTAAAGAACGTATTGATCCAATTAATTATTTATACTAAATAAAAAATGTATTATGACTTAATTAGCAACCATTGCTACATTGGAACCTTTCCAATCTTGAATGATATTGTTCCAAGTAAAATAGACCTTAGTTAGGATTTACTTATAAAGTTAATATCCATATAACCTTGAGCTCAAATATCAAATCATACACAGAATAATGGATATCTTTGATACTTCACAAGTATCACAAATACTAAACATCTTTAATACATTATCAATATACTTAGACTTAGAATTCATAACCAACTTCCAATCTATCTCTATAGATATAATTTCCATAATTAAGTTGTTAACTTTTCATATCCAGCAAAATTTCTTCTTGGAAAATTATATTTTCAATAATTGAAAATTAGAATTGTTGTTACTTATAAACATTATGTATCTACATACTCCTATTATAGAGGACAGCTATACTCTCACTAACCTTCATTTAGATATGATAAATTCACAATCATCTCCAAAACAAACTCTTTGAGTTCATCATAAAAATGAATCTTTCAATGTCTTCTAACCTTTGAACTATACATTAAATGTATCAACAAAAGCACTAGTTTCAATTGGATGTTCTATCATGAGATTTGAACTTTTCAAATTTCATCTTACTCCCAATATTTATCTTGAGAACCATTCTTCTATAAGTATTCATTGAAATAAACAATTTGTTCTATAGGTATGTAAAATTATATCTAAACTTTTGGGTATCTCCTAATCTTTTATTGTCCAATCTTGTTCTAAACTTAATGGATAATACAAGCTTTAGCTAAGCATCACATCCTTAAATTATTAAATTTGTCTCTTTTAAAGACATAGCGTTCATATCTAATATGAAATATTGCTAAATGCTTTAATTAGAACTATGGAAGGTAAGTCATTGTACTAAGGATAATTATAAAATAAATAATATTACATCAAACAAAATCTTATACTGTATTTTCCTCTTTAGATAAATCCATACTCTTACAAAATTTTGTTATGAAAGGATTCACCAAAAAATCTCATTCCCTATAGATAACCAAAAATCTAAAACTTACCATATCAATCTCATCAAAGTGCTTCAGAATTCTTAATGCTTAATTTCTACTTAAATTTAAATTGTTTGAACTTTTCAAAATATTTAAATTAATATTCATTTAATACATATGCCTATATCATATAAAGTCATTACTAATAGAATGAAATATAAGTATCATCTTTTTATGAATTGTTATTCCATCTAATACAATACATGTATTAATTTAACAATTCAATACTATCATCATTCATTCACTAAAGGTTGATTTACTTATACTTCAACTTAACAAGTTTCACATAATTCATAATCAAAAGGATACATATATCCTTTTGTGTAACTTTATGATTCTCGTTATGTTGATTTAATGAGCATGGTGTAAAAGGATCGTCTCGTTTATCCAAATTTATATTCTTGCCACTTATCTTAAGCATAAGTCTCCTTTAATCCAACACATACAAACTATCTATATAAAATTAGATCAACTACTTTTACTCAACAATCTATTTCTTATCATGCATTGAACGTTATAATAATTTTAAATCAGAATTCATATCACATACTCCTAAGCATGAACTAAAAATTTATATAATTTCTACCATATTTTGTCTAGGAAAAAGAAGTCATGCGATAATTTTTTATAATTATAGTTATTATCAGTCTATAGTAAAGCCTTTCATTAATGTCCATGATTATGCATTTGGTAGGCTAAATTAAGTGAAACAATTTCATTCAGGTATTATATCTTTCAACTCTACTTCATGCAACCACTTGCATCTTGTTATCATGGTGTTGACATATATCTTACATGTTGTCATCAAAGTTTGTGAGATATTTGTCGACTTAAAATGTCAATAAATTTTATCATTTATATGATTTTGACATCTCTCTAAAACTTTGTCACTAATTCCTTAACAAGGGTTATAGTAAAATCACATAATGGGCATACAATTTTCTTTTATAACTTTGAGAACTCTCCTCAAACATAATCTTATGTGTAAGAAATTTGGTTTACTAACTTTTACTATCAACTATACTAAACAAGATAAATTCCACTAGAAATGCAAATGTAAGAAATTTTTAGGGCTTTAATCATGTATTTGGTTCCTCCCTTAATTTTATTTGAAATAATTTCCCTCACTACTATTTGGGAAGATTACTTTAATCTTTCTAGTGGGCTAGAATCTCATTCAAATATAGTTGATCTTGAGTTTGCTCAGTAAACCAACTAAACCTAAATTAGGTAGATAATAACTTTATCAATCACATCTTATATGACTCCTAGATCCGTTAAGTGACAGCTCTTATCAAAACATATCTTATACGTTTTCTCAACCCTACCTCTTGATTATAAGTTTGCTCATCCAAACCACACAAATTTAGATAAGTATGTCCCACTGTTATAAGACTAAACATATTAGAGTTAAAATGACCTTGAGTTTGCTCAACATACCTAACAATAAACAAAACTCTAGTTTATTCTTATAACAATGGAAGGAAATAATCACATTTTCAACATATAATTAATATTTTAAAGAGAGATTTAATTTTTTTATCTCATCAAACAAAAAATTACATGTAATAATATCGCATATATAAAACTTAACATGCATCAAATATATATATCAAATATATAAATAAACTATGCAACTTATACACTCATAATTAAATTATATGCATAAAATATCAAGATTTGTTTGATTCTAGTTATTGACCTTCACAATCTAAAATAATATTTCTAACTCTTTGGAAAAACTAAATTAAATTAAACTCATTGATTCCTATATAAACTAAGTTTCTATTCTGAATAGAAATTTAATTTGATTTGAAAACAACTTTCAAATCCAATTTGAAAATATTTCTAATCATCTTGACTCCTTTAACAAAATTTAGTTGAAAACAATTTTTCAATAAATTATGTTTTTTACTTATTATAATTTAGAAAAACTTATTTTATAAA
>JANIPM010000233.1:33411711-33421939 GCA_027478405.1 Erythroxylum cassinoides
TGTATTTATAGGTCATTGGATGGTAAATTGGTAAAAATTTTAAGTGAAATGCTCATGTCTGTCATTTTTACCTTACCATAGGTCACAATCATGGGTTTGCAGGCCATGATCGTGACCTACAATTTTTTCAACAATTTTAATTTTTCTTCTTCTTCTTTCCTTCCCCACTTTTTGAGATCCTTTCTTAACTCCTTGTGGCTCTTTTACTTCTCTTTGCTTACTTCATCGATCATAGAATTCACGTCGATATCATATGCCTTCTAATTTTATTTGAAAACGAAATAACCTAACTATGGAATTTAAACTTTCTGAAGAACATTTAAGGAAATTAAAATTCCATGGGTTGCCTCCCATGCAACACTTCTTTTAACGTTGGTAGCTTAAGGCTTTTCTTTTGCTTGTGGTAGTTCAAATGAGTGGTGCAATAACAATGCAGTCATTAATCTATCTATTTGCACATGAGCTACCTTGCCCTTGATTCCACCTTCCTTATGGCTCACCTTCTTTTGCCTTCTTCTATGTGATTGCTTCTTTGAAGGCACTCTTAAGATCCGCAATATCTTCCCATTGCCCTTAAGGTTTAGGTTCCTTGAAATTATTTAGAGGTAAAGGAAGATTGTTGCCTTTCTTTGACACTTTGAAGGTTATTTGTTGCTTACCTACCCTCAAAGTTAGTCCCCCTCCCCCTATCAACATCGATGATTAAGCGAGCAGTGGTCAGGAATGATCTTCCAAGGACCACAAGGGTTTCTACATCTTCTCCAATATCTAATATTTAGAAGTCTATGGGAAAAGTAAAATTATCAACTTATACTTACACATCGTTAATAATCCCCTTCGATTTATGGATTGTTATGTCAGTCGTCTTTACTAACATCTCTGTGGGTACTAACTCTACTAACCCTAATTTTTGACTAAAGGTGTAGGGCATCATATTGATACTCACTCCCAAATCCGCGAATGCCCTGTCTATGCTGACTCCATTTATACTGCAAGGAATGTAAAAATCCTATAGATCCTCTTTCTTCTGTGCTATATTGGGATTTTCTTCTGCTTTGAGCTCCTTAACCTTCTTCTTCACCATTTCTGTTAATGTGAGCCTTATTTATAGGTGTTCCATTATATTCTCAATCTTGTTTAAGTCAACCTCCTCAGAATTCCTCGTTACCCTACTTGACAATGATTTTCACTGCGCTAAAATAGGGTATGGTAATTTCAGTTGAGATTCCTTGATTGGCTTAATTCCGAGCTTATTTGGAAGGAGTTCCATAATTATTTTTCCTTTTCCTTTATCTCCATTATCCTTTGTATGATCAAGTTCTTTTTCTTGGGATTGAGTGATGGCTATGATCCTTTCCTTTGGGTTAGACTCGGTATTGCTTGGAAGGGCTCCTGCATTTCGAGTAGATATTTCTTCAACTAGTTGACCTACTTGGAATTCTAGATTATAAATTGAAGAGGAGTGGTTCTTGGTAACCTTCTCGAATTTGCTATCAAGCCTCCTATGTGCATCCTCCATATCTACAATCTTATCTAAAATCTTATCCAACTTAGATTCCATTGAGTTTGGTTTATCTTGTTGGAAGCTCGATTGTCCTTGAGGTCTGAACTGTCCTTCCACTTTGTTTGTCTAAGAGAAGTTAGGATGATTCTTCCACTCAGGGTTGTAAGTGTTGGAGTAGGGCTTATTTCTCCCTCCTCGTCCATATTGGGCTTCCATGTAATTCACCTACTCTGGATCACACTCCTTCATTAAGAAACAGTCTGTTATGTCATGGTCCAAGTATCCATAGAGTTCATACTTAAATTGTACGGCCTTCATCAGAGTTGAGGATGAAGCCTTCATATTGTTGAGTTGTTGAGTCAAGTTATCAATCCTCGCTTACATTTTCGTCATTGGATTAACAACCATAATTTCTTTTTGTTCACAGAATGTAGTAGTTTTGTTACTCCACTCATTCATCCATAAACAACTGTTACTTGCCATCTCCTCTATTAACTCCATTATAGAACTTTTGCAAAAAAAAATCCTTGGGCAAGTTGTGATGTGGGCATTTTCATTGCAAACCCTTGTATCATTCCCATATTTCGTAGATCAATTCCCCGTCACCTTATTGGAAGTTGGTGATTTCCTTAATGATCTTAGTGGTCTTAGTCAGGGGAAAATATTTATCTGAAAAGACACATACTAATTGATCCCAAGTGGTAACATTAGTTGGGTTAAGAGAGTGATACCAAGTCTTTGCTCTATCTCTAAGGGTAAAGGGAAAGAGCCTAATTCTAACTGCATCTTCCAACATGTGATAGTACCTAAAGGTATCGCAAATTCCTAAGAAGTTCACTATGTGTGCGTCGAGGTCTTCGTTTGTTAGTCTATAAAATTATACATTCTATTGAAACATGTTCAAGAGAGCTAGTTTAATTTCAAATAATGCGGCTTGTACTGGTGGTCTAGCTACTCGTTGATTAGCCACGTTGATCCCTGATCTCATAAAGTCCATAAAGGGGTCCTCTATTGTCATCCTTGGTTCACTTTGTGGTCCAAATCCTGCTGAAATTCCTTGGCCATTATTGTCTTTGCGATTTCTTCTTCTTCGTTACGTCGAGCTTTCTTAATGGCTCGTTCTAGTCGAGTGATGTCTAAATCTAATTTTTCAACCGCAGACTCGAACTTCTCGTGAAAATTGTGTACATGCAAGAGCACGATTTCAAAAATAGAAAAGAAAGAACAAAAATAAAAATAAAAACTAAACTAAACGCCTTAAACTATGGAACTAAACTAATCGCCTCCCCGGTAACGACACTAAAAACTTGATCGTAGTTTTTTGATATGTGTAGTTTTAATATTTTAACCTCAATATTCCGCAAGAGTATAGGTCGCTCACGTAGTATCTAAAGTGTCGATTCCACTAGGAGGGTTAATCTAATCCTAAACTCTAAGGCCAAAATAAAATGCATAAATTTAATTGTAACTAAACTAAACAATAACATAATTCAATTAATCAATTCAATCAACCAATTCAACTTAAGAAAAAATCATGAAATATTAACAAATAAGCAAATTGCAATGCACACACCAAGAATCAACCTAAGGAACTACCAATTGAGAGAAAGGGGAAATTTTTTACCTATCTTCAACACTAACCTAATTAATTATAAAATGTAGGATTATTGGTCCTGGACTATCCTAGGGTTGGTTATTCTCTCTTGAGTTGTAACCAAAAGCTCTAAAGTATAAACCTTAATCAGATTATGGAAAATTGCAATTTCTCAATTCACAATTTATCCAAACCCTAATTAGATCTGAAGTTTTCCACTAGACTAGCGGAACTTATGTGAGATCTCTCATCACACAATTACCATTTTGATTTGATTTCTCATTCTTATTGAATTACCTAACTCTTGTTAGCCCAATTTGATTATTTTTCATCGGTTCACCCTTTTAGTCTGTTATCGATTTATGAAAATGCAGAAATTAATCACATTGAATCCAATTCACATAAACAATCATATTTTTTTTGAATCAAAGATAAAAATAACCCAAAGGTGAGTTTAGACAATCCTTAACATTCATAAATCCTATCTTAATAGCTATTCCAATTCTATACATAGATAAAAATGGAAATACACTAGAAAATAGATCTGAATGGATGATAGAGGCAGCAATAATGGAAAACCTTCTATTCCAGGAAGTACTTCATGTAGACTTCTTCTCCACGTCTCTCTTCTTTCGTCTATTTCTAAATCTCTCGCTGAACTTTCTCTAGGGTTTTGTGATGGTGGCTGATGTAGAAAAAAAAATCTTACTCCTCTCTTTTGTCTCATTATTTATATATGCTTAATGTACTGTGGCAACCCTAGGATTTTTTTGAGATCAAAAGATCCGAAAAATCCCTCAAAACTTGACTTTTTTGTGTGTTTAGGTGTCTACCCTATGTAGGCTACTATCGTGGCCCACTTGTATGCTTTATGTCACGATCATGACAGGCCATTGTTTTGGTCCAAGTTTCTCTAAAATTTCTCTGCTCTTCATTATTGAACACATATCAAATTATACCCTAAAATATGACGCATTTTACATTATCAATGTTGATATGCCATAACTAATTAAGTTGTGAAAAGAACCTTTGGCATATTAAACAGTTACTAAAAGCCCTCAGAGTCGATTTATGCACATTTTATTAGCCATATTGAGTCTCATTACTGCGACAAAAAAAGAGATGTTATGTTGTATATGGTTTTGTTAGTTTAGTGTTTGAAAGAATTATTTAGGATACAAATTGTGAGATTAATTCTTCTCATCCTTGAAAAATAACTATAAAGAGTTTATCTCCATCCAAAATAAAATAAAGGGTAAAAGTCATAGACCTCTTATATATTTTAAAAAATATTAGGAAATCTAGTGATCTTTCAAATAAAAAATTTATTTTTTTAGATTTTCCATAAAAACTCTTCTCTTATACTTCGATTAAAAAATAATGATGAAATACAAGCAATATAAACATCAAGCGTAAAATAATCAAACGTCGCTAATATGGTGACCTAACTCAACTCTTAATCTCATCTTAAACTAATAAATTTATTAGTTTAAACTAATAAATTAAACTAATAAATTTAGCTTAAATTAATACTTTAAAATAATTATAATAAATTATTAGTTTGATTTGAGTTTAAAAGTTGAGTTGAATCGTTATGTAAATAGCATTTCACTAGTCCACATATGATGTTCATACTGCATGTGTTTCATTGTTATTTTTAGTCGAAGTTTAAGAGAATGAGTTTTCTTATAAAACTGAAAATTAAAATCGTTTTTCAAACATTTTAAAGATCATGGAATCTTATGTTTGTTTAAATTAAATTATAAATGCATAGTGTAATAACATTTTCATATTTTTGGATAATATATTCATTAATTTTAAATAAATTAATACATTATAAACTCTTCTTTTAGTTTCTCAAATTTTGATTTCGTGAAGAAAAAAATTTCTTTTCTCTTTGTTATCACTTACTTGGAAAATTAAGTATTACTTTTTATTCAATAAAAGTTAGTTTCTTCTTAATTATTTTGCTCTTTCTTATTAGTTTCTTCTTAATTCTTTTGCTCTTTCTTAATAGATTGAATTAAAAAAATAACGCCTTTCATCCTAGTGACTTTTGAGGATAGGATTTATAGGAAATGGAACAACTATCCATGTTAGATACCCTTTTTTTTTTAAAAAAAAATGATTAAGGTATTCTTTTTACTATAGACAACTATCATAAGAGTTACAAAAGTAGACCACTGTCTAAGTTCTAATGGAAGTTACAAATACAAAGAGTAGATATCTAGCTATTCGTTACATGAATAACTTGAGTAAATCCGTACTTCAAAAGTTCCACCTAGTTTCTTGCAAGAGGTTATCAGATACTCAACTTTCTTGGCCAATAATGCAGCTCTAATCCAGTTCAATATCTTGTCAGCTAGGTGATATTTATCCTCCTCGACTTGTTTGTACACTATGCAATTCCTCTTTTTCCATATCATGTATACGGTAGTGATAAAAGTGACTTTGAGAAGGATAGCATTCTCTTTACGTGGTTTAGAGTTGATAAACCACCTCAATGTAAGCTCCCAATCACAGATATGGTTCACTACATCCACCATGTATTGGATCTTGCTCCATACGGATTTGGAATAATGGCAAGCAAAGAACAGATGATTTCTGTCCTCTTCTGCATTGTGGTAAAGGACACAACATGTATCAGTCGGATTGAGCCATCTACCTTTGGTCCTGAGCCTATTTTTAATTGCTAACCAGGCAATGATGGAAGCTTTGGGGTTTTATAAAGTTCTTCCATATTAGATTGTACCAAGGGACCTCTATTGTATCATTTCTGAAATTAATGCTATAGCAAGACTCATTCGTAAAGAATCCTTAAGAATTTGGAGTCCAACTTATTGAATCAGCCAATCTGGTATCCCCTAGTTGAGGAAGGTGCTCATGCAGAGAGAGAAGCCCCTAAATTTACCCCTTCATTCACTATCTTGAATTAGATAAAATACTCTAGCTCTTCCATAGGCATTCTATTTCTAAGTTGTGAGAAACCTGGGTTATTTATGAGAGGACTAATCTCCAGCCAATTATCATAACAAATCTAAGTTTTCTATATAAGGGTATAATAAGTGCCTCATCTTCAACAAGTGATTGAAAAATCAGGAGTAGTGGTTGGATTGAGCAATTACATACCATATTATAACCGAGTGTATAAAAGAGAGACTCAAAAATCAACTGACGGAAAACATCCCAAGATTTTTATACTTTTGACCACAAATTTGTAAATCACATTGGTGAGATAGATAATTCACAAGAGTAGAGTCACTTCCATTACAACTTCCATTCTTCTTTTCAATTTTTCTCCACGAGGATCAGACCGATAGTAACTGACGAATGATATTGTTTTATTTTTGTCTACCTGGTGCTATTTGTTTGTTCGGCCATGATAGACAAGTTACGGGTACCAATTGACGAACACTAAAAATTAACGAGTTAAAAGTGCCTTAATCATATATTATAACTTGGTTTTCCCTCTGGACAGGATGTGTTCGACAGTTTGTGAATGTCTATATCCTGTTATTTCCCAAAATTACCTTCATATTACCGGACAAATTAAAGGTAAATGGTGGATTTGCGCCTAGCAAATGAAAGTATACATGACATATATAATTTTTAAAACAGAGGTCAAAAGCTAACAGGCAATCAAAGTTTCGGGCCGCGAGCCACGACAGCTTACGCTGAGTAGCTGTTAAGGCAAATTATCGTGGGTTAGATGACAAACTCCGTTCGTCAGACAATTCACTTCCTTCGACTATAAATTCATGTTCTCAGCCTCAAAGCTCACCATTGCACTGGAAACCGGAGTTTATTTGATATTCAAACTTCCAATCGAAGTTCTGGTTCACCTTATAGCTAGCTCAACCAATTACTTTAATGGCTTTACAATCAGCAATCAAATTGCTTTTTATTACCATAGCATTGTTAATGCTAGCAGTAGGTTCCAATGCTGGTGGGATTGCAATCTACTGGGGTCAGAATGGAAATGAAGGAACATTGGCAGAAACATGTGCCACTGGAAACTATGAGTTTGTGAACTTGGCTTTTCTACCAACTTTTGGCAATGGCCAGACTCCAATGATAAACCTCGCTGGTCACTGTGATCCATATAGCAATGGTTGCACAGGTTTAAGCTCTGATATAAAATCCTGCCAAGAGAAAGGCATTAAAGTGATGCTATCTATTGGTGGAGGTGCGGGTGGCTACACTCTAGCCTCTGCTGATGATGCTAAGCAAGTTGCTACTTATCTTTGGAATAACTTCTTAGGTGGACAATCTTCTTCTCGCCCTCTAGGCGCTGCTGTTCTTGACGGAATCGATTTTGACATTGAAGGAGGCACCAACTTGTACTGGGACGATCTTGCAAGGTATCTGTCAGGATACGGCAAAAGAGGTAAGAAAGTATTCTTAACAGCAGCTCCTCAATGCCCATTCCCTGATGCTTGGGTAGGAAATGCCCTGAAGACAGGTCTTTTTGACTACGTTTGGGTCCAATTTTACAACAATCCACCTTGTCAATACGCTTCTGGTCAGATTACAAATCTTGAAAATGCATGGAAACAGTGGATATCAGATATTCCAGCGAAAAAGATTTTCCTGGGCTTACCTGCTTCTCCAGAGGCCGCAGGGAGTGGATTCATACCTGTAGCCGATTTAACTTCCAAGGTGCTTCCTACTATTAAGGTTTCGAACAAGTATGGAGGAGTTATGCTGTGGTCCAAGTATTACGATGATCAGAGTGGATATAGCAAGTCCATCAAGAATGATGTCTAAAATTTTTCATGTGTTTGTCATCATTTACGTGTGTGATGTTTAATTTCCCAGTACCACCTACGTAATATCTTTTTATATCAGTGACTATTTTTCTCTTGCAATTTAATTTATACGAGTTTAGTTAAAGTTCCTTGCATTGAAATTTGAGGAGCTTGGTTCGTTGATGCGGGAAGAAAGTAAATGATAAGAAATATAAAAAAAAGATCCTTAGTAGTATATTATAATTAGACGAACAATATTTTTTTTAAAAAAAAGACGAACAATATTTTTATATTTTTTTTAAGAGCAATATTCTATATCTCTCATAGTAAAGGAACGGAAGCTATATTTATTTTTATTTTTTAATATATTCATTATAATTTTTATTATCATTATCTTAATTGAATCAAGCACGTCTACTGAATTGGACAAACATAAAATTTACCCACAAACTACTAGTGTTATTTGATGGTGAGTTGGAGGAAATATTACTTTTGCACCTCATCAATATTCTATAATTTAATCCTTTCAATATGAAAAGAAACATCATCACGTTTTTCAGTATTAAATATTTCAGAGTTTTCGATGATAGTTTTACTTTCATTGTTTTAGGTTTTATCAACTCCTTCATTCAAGGTTGTGTTGATTGTATTTTAGACTTTTTCAAGTTATTGAAATATTAGAACCTTGACAGGGTTAAGCTTAGACTCCAACTACTTACCTCAATCTCTGCTCCATCGAAGTCATATCTTTTACATGTTATCCTTCACTTGTATAACTGAAGTCATATATTTTAGACGTTATCCTTCATTCACATAACTTCTTTCATCTTTATGTATTTATTAATGTAGATTTTCATTAAAAAAAACTCTTTAAAATAATTATATACAGATAAATTATTGGAATATTCATATATGTTTTTCAATTGTTTTTAATATAAATATTTAAAAAAATTATATTAAAAAAAACTACAATAAAAACTAAGAGGAAGTAATATTATACTAAGATGAAAAAAGAAGAAACGTAAAGAAATGGTCAATCGTAGAGGGAAATACAAGAAGATATAACAAAATTTACTTATTTAAAGACATGATTACTAAGGTTTTTCTCTAACTCTTTTTATCTATTGACAATTTTAAGAAGAAATCAGAATCTTTTCCAAAAAAAAAGAAGAAATCATAATCAACTTTATAGAATACCATGATACTATTTTGCATAAATGTATATTTTTTAATTAAAAACATAAAATTAAAAATTAAAATAACCATCGAAATTTTATCTTAAATGTACACTACAAGAAAAACAGGAATTAGCGACGAAAAATTACTGATAGAAAATAAACCGTTGTAAATTACCGACGGAAAAACAATTTCTGTCGATAAAATTGACGAAAAAAATCTTGTTTAGCGGCGGTATTAATATCTGTCGCTAAACATAGAAGGAAAACATCTCGGCAAAATTTGCAACGGTATAAGTTGTCCATCAGTAAACAAGGTGAGAATTGTTGGAGCAATTACAAAAGTTTGAGTTTAAAGATGAAAATTTTTGGTCGGTAAATTCTCGACGGGCATTGGTGACAGTATAATATTTTTGTCGGTAAATAAAACGGAAATTATTGGTGGAATTAAAAAGTTTGAGTTTATCGATAGAAATTTTCTGTCGGTAAATTGGTAAATAGAGCGGGAAATGTTGACGAAATAAAAAAAGTTTAAGTTTAACGACGGAATTTACTAACGGAAAATTCCATCGAAAAATTTTAACCCAATCAATGTCATTTTCTTTTACATTAAACTCACCTGAAGCTGTCCTCCCCCCACGTACTTCTTCTTCTTCCTGTTGCGTCCCTCTCATGCGATTTTCTTCTCACCGGTGTTTTCTCCTCTTCTCCTCTTCCAAAGACAGTCCAACGTAACCATCCTCCTGCGACCGTCTTGTTGGTATGATTCATATTGCTGCTTCTTAGCAGAAATTTGTAGTACCAGTGCAACATCCGTTGGTGTTGTGAATCCCATACTATACAATGATCTTGTCCAGATGTTTCCCCTCGTCGAGTCCCTCTTTGTACGTTATCTTCTATCTTTCTCTATTGTATTGTATTATATGCTTGCTTACACTCTTCTTCTTCTTTTAAAAGAAGGATCGCAAGTTTAATAATAGCTCCTTCATGAGCAGAGCTTCCATGATCTACACCAGGACTCCTTCTAGAGATTCCTTGTCCCGAAAAGTACTTTCACTACATTCTCTGTCTCTTATTGGCTTGATTCTTCATTATGTTTTTTTCTTAATATGTAGAAGGCTATAAACATAGTTGGTCATGAGTTTTGAAGTTCATCTATATGGGATTTTCAAATTGTTAAGACTTGCCCATCAAATGTTTAACAAAT
>JANIPM010000233.1:33452481-33462554 GCA_027478405.1 Erythroxylum cassinoides
GCAACATTTGCCTGTACTCAATCCTAACCCGATCCATATTACCAACATACCCGTCACCCCGGTAACGGGATGTTACAGCGAGGGATAGAGACTCACATCATCCACGCTCACCAAGACAATAGGATTGATGTTGTCATTAATTTGGTTTTAATTTATGTAATATTTAATGTTTTAATTATCAGTTAAGAAATATTTTTCCTTTATATGATCATTTAATGGGTTGAAAAATCCAAAATTTATGTAAGGATAATTTATAATTGTTGACATTGAAATCAAATTTTACGTCGACATTTTCAGAATAATTATCATTCAACAAGACATTTATAGAGAGTTAAAGGTGACCTTAACGAGCATACAACTTCGACCTTTGGATTAAGAAATCAAAGTTACATCTGAAGAAGGAAAATAATTAACGATGGAAAGGTTCCGTTGCTAATTTATATTACAATTACTGACAGTTTGTGGTTACCATCGGCATTTGATTTGCCTCAAGTTACAAACAGATTATGGTAAAATTTGCCGACGGAGCTTCTCGTATCGTCGGTAAAATATACCGACCGTGTTCGTGATGATGGAAGTCTCCGTCGTTCTATTCCATCGGTAAATAACGTTACCGACAGTAACTCTGCAATTTTCGTCGATAAATGCCATTGGTAATGCCCCATTTTTTTGTAGTGTTAAGTATGGAGATCAGGTGTGATCGTAAGGCTAATAAGCTTTATCTTTTTCATGAGGATTATGTACACAAAGGTCTAGAGAGATTTAGCATGTGTAAAGCCAAACCAGTTACTATACCTCTTACTACACAGTTCAAGTTGTCATCATGACAATGCTTGAACTTAGATGAAGAAATTGAAAAAATGGATAAGACACCATATGCTAGTGCTGTTGGGAGCATTATGTACGCGATGGTTTGTACATGCCCTAACTTAGCACATGTAGTTAGCGTGGTGAGTCGTTACATGGCTAATCCAGGGAAGGAGCATTGACAGGTTGGATATTAAGGTATCTTAAAGGTACGTCTATAACTTTTCTTGAGTTTGGAAATTTTATAGCTAGATTGGTGGATTCAAATTTTATGGGTGATTTTGATACTAGATGATCCACATCTAGATACATTTTTATTTTTGGTAGTTATATTATAAGTTGGAAAGCTTATTTGTAAGCTATAGTAACTCTTTCAATTGTAGAAGCTGAATATATGGCAATCATTGAAGTAATAAAGGAAGAAATTTGGTTAAAAAGTATCTATGCAAAGCTTACTCAAGATGATCGTAGATTGGAGATAAATTGTGATAGCCAGAGTGTTATTTTTTTAATAAAAGATAACATGTTCCTGAGCGCTCTAAACATATTGATATCAAATATCACTTTGCTCGAGAAGTCATTACAAAAGGTGATATTATGGTCGTGAAGGTTAGCATGCTAGATAATGCTACTAATATGATGACAAAGACTCTTCTTGGATCCAAGTTTCAACACTGCTTGGACTTAGTTAACCTTGTTTCTTAAGTATCGTTCGATTTGGAGGAAGCCATGAAGTTTGAACAGGAAAGTTACAATTTAGTCTACTCAATTTCATTTCAAGGTGGAGAATTGTTTGTTTACAACAAAATTGATGCAAGGTGGAGATTGTTATGTTTGTCTTAATTTTTTATGTTAGCCTTCACCCCACATTATTTATGGAATTATGGAAATAGGCCTTAAGTCTTTGATCTCTTATTTATATGGTCCTTGTCCCATATTCACTAGATAACATAAGCCTTTTGTCTTTAACTCCTATATAAGGAGTTTAGTGGTGGCTTTTGGAAGATAAGTTATTACTTAGTGAAGGCTAGTAATACAAGTGTTTAGCCACTTTATTTGTAAAAGAGCTTTTGCATTCCTCCTTTATAGTGAAGATTTTTCTGGCTTGCCGCTCAAGGTTTTTCCCCATGTTGGGGTTTCCCTCTTAAGTTCCTATGTCCCTTTTATTTTGTGATTGCATTTAAAATTCTTACTTCCATTAGGTGTTATTTGGTGTTGTTTTCTATCTACTTTTTTTATCCATATAATTCCTTTAGATTGTAGCCATCATCTCTTGGGCTTTTTACACCTGCTTAGAGAGTACTTAAACCTTAATTTGTCATTGAGAATAACAATTAGGTATGGCCTTATCATTCAAACAGAGGTAAGGAACTCATAGTTGGCAACTGGCCTCTTCCTGATCTAGTTAAGGAAAACTCCATGCTGTGGTACTTAGCTCCAAAGTTCTCCCCAACTATTTACAAAGAAATGCTTCTTAAGTTGCTCCTTAGTACAACTGGTCCAAATGGATATAGGACCTTGGCATTCTCTTGCTTATGTCTTTATCCTGTGGCTTGCTGCTTTATAAAGACTACAAAGAACAAATTTAAATTCTCAGGAAATGATGCTAGATGTGTATTGTGTGACTCGTACATAAAAGATCATGATCATATCTTTTTCAAATGTTCATCTCGCATAGGATATGGACTTCTTACCTACACATGTTCAAGGTACAAATGCTTGCTCTTACAAACTAGAATGTTGAGCTATCCTTTGTGACTAACATAAAGTTCAAAAATAAAGAGGACAGAACATTGTTTAGAAGTGAGATTGGAAGTTTAGTACATAGCAGATTGTAAAGCTATACCAAACCTTGTGTTTCTTGTTTTAATTTCAATATTACCTTTAATTCAATTAAGGCAGAAACTAGTAAGAATACTGATTATATATGTTTGAATAACAAATTATTAATAATCAAAAGAATGAATGTATTAATAAGTATCTTTCTTAACCGATTATTTAATTTTATATATCAATTGAATTAGTAATTTTTTTTTTCAAATTTTTTGTGAAATTTGAACTAATATATCTTGGCCTTTCTTTTTAATGATTATCTCAAAATTTGATTTTTTGTAAAAAAAATTATTTTACCTCTCTTATCACATAATCACAAAAAGGTTTACTATTTATATAATTGAATAATAAATTAATTTTAGCATAATCATTTGGTTCTCTCTTTAAAAATTGAATTTAAAGTGAAAAGACAAGTCTCTCAACCACCTAGCTTTTAAATGGATAGGATTCATAGTAAAGGGAAGACGTATACACATTATACAGTATACCTTAACCAAGCGCATAAAAAAAGAGTCAAAATCAACTGAGGGATATGCCTAGGATTTTTATGTTTTTTGGTTATAGATAATAAAAACATAGTTGTACAACTGCAATTTGAGTTTTCAATGTGTCTTGGGGAGGATCAGGTTGATAGCAACTCATGAATGTTGTTGTTTTATAGTTGTTCTCTCGAGGATATCAGGCCAACAGCAACTAATCACAGTTCTTTGTGTCTTTGTGGCTACCCGTGCCAGTCCAACTGACAATTACTTAAATGGAGTTAAAAGTCTCTTAATCTTATACTATAACTTAATTTACCTTCGTGGCCGTGACGTCTTCTTTGACATTTAGTAAATGTTTATATCCGATTTCTTGCCAACATTACGTTCATATTACCTGACAAATTAAAGGTAATCAAGTTGTGTACTGGTGTTTAGCAATGATAATGTACATGCCATAACGTATATAATTCAGGATAAAATCACCAAATTAGGAACAAGAAGACTGTCAAGTATATTAAATAGAATTAGTTACATTTATATTCATATATCCACTAAAGATGATCAAAAATTTTCGAACAACTGATCAGAATGATTCACTAGGTAAAACAAATGGATCTTTTAAGTCAAGAGTAATGCGAGTTGCATATTCTAATATCTAATCATGCAATGCAAGCAACAGCAGCATGCTTGTTTAACCTCAATATAAATGAATGGATAAGGGTTCTCGATCTTGACTAGGTTTCCGAAAGCAACGGACAAAAGCTAACAGACACTGGAACTTTCAGGTCATGACAGCTTAGGCTGAGTTGCCGTTAAGGCAAATTATTCTAGGTTATATGACAAACTCCAGTCTTCAGATAATTCGATTCCTTGGACTATAAATTCGTATTCTTAGTCTTAGAGCTCACCAGTGCAGTGGAAAGCGGAATCTGTTTGATAATCAAACCTGCAATCAAAGTTGGTTCATCTTATAGCTCAACCAATTACGTCCAATGGCTTTACAATCAGCAATCAAATTTCTTATTATCGCCATAGCATTGTTAATGCTAGCAATAGGTTCCTATGCTGGTGGGATAGCAATCTACTGGGGTCAGAATGGAAACGAAGGAACATTAGCAGAGACATGTGGCACAGGAAACTATGAGTTTGTGAATCTGGCTTTTCTACCAACTTTTGGCAATGGCCAGACTCCAACGATAAATCTCGCCGGTCACTGTGATGCAAATAGCAATGGTTGCACAGGTTTAAGCTCTGACATAAAGTCCTGTCAGGAGAAAGATATTAAAGTGATGTTGTCTATTGGAGGAGGTGCAGGTAGCTACACGCTAGCATCTGCTGATGATGCTAGGCAAGTCGCAACTTATCTTTGGAACAACTTCTTAGGTGGACAATCTTATTCACGCCCTCTTGGCGATGCAGTTCTTGACGGAATCGATTTCGATATTGAAGGAGGCACCAACTTGTACTGGGACGATCTTGCAAGGTATCTGTCGGGATACAGCAAAAGAGGTAAGAAAGTATACTTAACAGCAGCTCCTCAATGCCCATTCCCTGATGCCTGGGTAGGAAACGCCCTGAAGACAGGTCTTTTTGACTACGTTTGGGTCCAATTTTACAACAATCCACCTTGCCAATACGCTTCTGGTCAGATTACCAATCTTGAAAATGCATGGAAACAGTGGATATCAGATATTCCAGCGAAAAAGATTTTCCTGGGCTTACCTGCTTCTCCAGAGGCCGCAGGGAGTGGATTCATACCTGTAGCCGATTTAACTTCCAAGGTGCTTCCTACTATTAAGGTTTCGAACAAGTATGGAGGAGTTATGCTGTGGTCCAAGTATTACGATGATCAGAGTGGATATAGTAAATCCATCAAGAATGATGTCTAAAATCTTTCATGTGTTTTCATTGGACGCCCGTTTGATGTTTGATTTCCTACTACCATCCATGTGTGATTATATTTCTTTATGTAGTGACAGCTCTTTTGATTTAGCTGAGAATGAGATTTAAAAGCTTCCCCATTCGCAAGCAGAAGCTCAATTAAACTATTTTTGTTAAAAGGATCCACCAAAAATCAAATCCCATTTTATAAGTTAATTTAAAAAAAATTTTACGAACAAAAATTCTCTCTTCTATCCTCACGTGTCCAGAATATGATATTTCGGGAATTGGTCGTCTTCCAAGTTCCAACGATTTATCGCAACTGCTTTACCAGCATTGTTCTTTGTTCAGGGTTTTATCAACGGCAGCTTTTACGAGTTGGGTTGAAGTATCAGGATCTGAAATGGGCTGAGCATAGAATGGAAACCTTTGATAGTGGAACCAATGTCCCTGAAAGTTAGCCCATCGAGGCCATAGCTTTTAGAAACGTTTCGGGATAATCACCAACTTCGACATTTTGGTATAGAAATGGCATCTGAATTCTTATTGCCATTGCAAAGTTATTTATCACAGCAAATACCATTTCGACTGTCGTTGTTCTCAAGCATAACACTGGATACGTACAAATGTTGCCATCGAAGAGGAGAAACTCCAAAAAGTTCAAAACCAGAAATCGCTGTGCTTCAGAGGTAAGAGCTAAAAAGTTGAAAATGAAGGGAAGGCCTTCAGGGTCTAAGGTCATGTCGGCTGTCAAAGTTCGACCATTTGCTGGAAACAAGCAAATGCTATATGCATAGTTGCCTAAATTTTGCAAATAAATTCCATGGATTGTTGCCATTTTTCACAGGGATGTCGCATATCCCTTCTCCCATTTGAAAGTTGCCTTCGTGTGCAACTACTCTTTATCTTTCCCTGATCAAACGCCAAGAAATCTTAAACAGCAAAGCTTAAATGGATAAATCTAAGTTCGACTTTGTGTCTCTAAAGACTTGTCAGGATAAGTTTTTGGAAAGTGAATAAATATTTTTTTTACCTTAAAAGTTTATTTTAAGAAAAATAAGTGCTGCTGTAAAATCCAAATGCACATAATAGAAACGAATTTTTTAGAAGTTAAAATATAGCTTTTTAAGAAACTTAAATTTGAAGCTTTTAAAAAAAGCCCCTCATTTTAACTTTTTCGGATAGACTTTTTATTCGACGTTTACGTTTATAATATCCGACGTTTACGTTTATCACAGATCTTCTGCAGTTGTTTTGCAAACTGATCTTCACAAGAGAAAGTGACCAACGACTTCTCAAGGGACATAGCTAACTCAGCTTCACTCGGTTAATTTTAGGTACTTACTTTATTTTGCTTTTTTGTCATTTCTCGATATGTTGGTTTTTGTTTTGTCTGATGTTAGTTGCTTAGTTGGTTAATTGCTTCCATTTCTCGATCTGTTGGTTTCATTTTTGTTCTTATGTGAACTGTGGTGGCTTAGTACCCAAAGGTGTAGAAGATTTTGTATTGCATTATGAGTAATTTGTATTTGGGTCTGAGTGAGATCTATTTTGTGGGTCAATCTTATAATTGTCGTGACCTTCTAGGTCAATTGTTTATTCGCTAATGTATGATTGTATTTTGAGGAATGAGATTGTTATATCTTTGACTATTCTTTTTACCTACGATAGATGATAGTATGTATTGATTGACTACTTGAGTAACAGTGGAATCTTAATGTAAAATTTGTAATGATCTTTTTGTTATCAATCTCTACATAAAAATCGGATTCCTTGACTTGTGGTAAATTGTTGGCTATTTTTCTCTCATTTTCTCTAACTAATGGATCTTGCCTCTCTCCAAATTCGGCTCTTTCCTTGTACATTTTCATCTTCCTTGAATGAATTTCCTTAAAATCAGTGACTCGTGGTATGATGGTATACAGTTCATCCTTTTGTCTCTTATGTTGCCCTCACTTCCCTATTCTTGAATTTTCTAATACTGTGATTCCATCAAGCCCGTGAGTGAAGATGTTAGTCCCTTAAAGTAGTTCTCTAGTTCTTTTAAGTGCACTCAATGATTCAAAGTAGGCATGTAAAATTGTTTTTAAATATAGGCCGAAAGCAATACATTTTGAGTAATACATACGTGTCTCTTTCTTTACTTATGTACGTGCATAAACTTCCATAGACGGGTGTTCGTACTCCTTAACATTGACTTTTCTAGTTGTCCTGTAATCCAGTTCATAATCACAATTAGGCACGTTCAAGTTGCTTATCACATGACATTTGCAGTTCATCATTTCCTTCTTGGAATGCAATCACCAGGCATATGTTGTTTGTTGCTTCACTGAGTCCAAAGCTCAAAGCTCCTGTGTGCTTGCTGAGGTCACCTTCAACTCTCTCTAAATGACTTGTTGCATACCAATTTTTTGATTATATTTCCAATTCACATCAACCAAGTCAGTTGGTTTTTAAAATGGCTAAAGTTTGCTACTTTCCATGCACTGAAATGTAAAAAATGATAAAAACCAGAAGTGACCCTTTTCAATTTTACATCTTGTGGTTCCCTTTTTTCTTCTTTTTTCTTTTTTCTATTTAACTTGATTTCTAAGGTCAAGCTCCCCAACATCCATTGATTCTGGTACACGTTCAAATGTTAGAAAACAGAGTAATGGTCAAAATAGGTTTTTAGATTCTTGTTCTGAATCTTCGAGATTTCTTATACTAGTCCAAGAGAGATGCAAGATAGGGATGAATCAACTTAAATATTTTTAATGGGAAGCACAAAAGAAAAGGCAATGAGGGGCTCACCAATGATTCAAAGTAGGCATGTAAAATTGTTTTTAAGTGCACTCAATAATTCAAAGTAGGTAAGTAAAATTGTTTTTAAATATAGGCCGAAAGTAATACATTCTGAGTAATTTGTATTTGAGATAGCACCTCCTTATAAAGTGTGTCTCTTTCTTTTTCCTAAGAGTTATTCTTAGATTAGATGTGTCCTAATGCTAGATGTGATTCCTAGACCCTTATACTTTCATTTCATTTTTTCCCTTATTTCTAGCCTTAAACACGTAGTCCTAGCAACATCATTCTCAATTTATAAGTCCATCCTGCAACAATTAAGTTCAAAATGTTGCTTTTCCTTCTCAGTTGTCTAATATGAAACTGTACTCATCTTTCCTCTTTTACGTTAAATAATCACTCAGGAAGTGAAAGTGACAGAGTTCAAACTGTTATGTTTATTATGCTTTCGTCTTTATCATTCTTGTTTTGCTTTTAATACTAAGTTCACAAAAGATTTAATGCTTATTATGCTTTTGTCTATGTCATTATGGTTATGCTTTTATATTTTCTTATACTTGCTAAATTAATTGTTACATGTAGTGGGGATTTTGTTTTCTGGATCATGTGTTGTTGATAAAAAATGTCAAATCCAACTCAAGATATTGAAGGTGGGGATAAATTGAAAAAAAAAGGGGTAAAGCGGAGTGGAATATTAGAACTCTTGAAAATGTAATCAAAATTTTTGTGGAAGATACTTTAGCTAGAAATCTACCAAATAATTACTTTAAAATTCGATAGAAAAATATTTCAAAGTTTGCTCAAGAAACTAGGAAGAATTATGAATACGATCAAATTAAGAATAAATGGGATGGATTAAAAAAGGATTGGCAGCTTTGGACAAATTTATTAGGTAAGGAAACTGAACTAGGATGGGATCCTACTAATCAAACTATTGATGTAAGTGACGAATGGTGGGAAAAGAAATTCAAGGTAAGCATTTAAGCTTTAGATTTATAATATTCAAATGTTACTTGATAGTTTAATAACTTAATCAATATTATTGTACTTAAATCCCGAGGCTGTCAAATTCTGAACTAAAGGTTTGAAACATATTAACCAGCTGAATATTTTATTTAAAGATGTTGTAACTACAGGGGAAGGAGTTTGGGAACCTTCTTCAGGTTTTGTACCAAATGATGTTTATGTGCTGTCTAGAGAAAGCCTAGTTGATACCGATCTAGATGATAACTTTTTTGACAACCTTACTGTCAATCAAGAAATTGAAAATATTAATAATGAGATTGGTTCATCAACTCCAACTCTAGGAACTTCTACACAAGGAAAGGGGAATAAAAAGAGAAAGAAATATGATACTAGAACAGGGGCAACAGAAAGTTTATGTAAACATTAGACCGTATATGTGATGTAATTAGAGAAAAGAACTTCAGTAACCTTTATTAAAAGAGATGAACCTGGTTATAGCATTTCTGAGGTGATGGACATGTTACGAAGTCTAAATGAAATAGAAAGAGGAGGTGAACTGTTTATGTTAGCTGCCAAATTAGTTTTGAAAAAGGAAAATAAAGAGATGTTTGTTGCACTTAAGGATGTTGATCTTCAAATCGAATGGTTTAAGAAAATCAAATAATTGTGATTTTTGTATTGAATTAGACATGTATTTGGTTACTAATATTGGACTACTTATGATGTGTTGTATTGGAATTTGTTACTTATAATGTGTTGTACTGGATTTCTGTTTGGTTAATTTTGTTGTCATGATTAATTAAATTGTACTTTATTATTATTGTGTTGTGATTATTGTTATATTACCTTGTTATACAATAAGCTTATTATTTATTTTTTATATATTTTGATATCGATGTCATCTTCTGATAATGATTATGACAATGATCATGAATATAATGAAAATATTGAAGAAGAAATTTTACATATGGTTCAAACTGGAGTAGCACTAATCATAGACCATTCTATTAAATATTATATTAAAAACCATGTAGAACATCCTCTCACACTGGATGGATGTTTGTAATGGAGATGCTTAATGGCTATAGAGATAGATGTCATCAACAATTTAGAATGGAAAAGGACGTTTTTATCAAATTATGTAAATTGTTGAATGATTCATATGGATTAAAGAAAGGTAAAAAAGTAATAATAGAATAGGTTGTAGCTATATTTTTGATCACTTTAGGTCATTGATTTTACAAATAGAATGGTTCAAGAAAGATTTCAACATTCTGGTGAAACAATTTCTAGATGGTTTGAAATAGTATTAGAGGTTGT
>JANIPM010000233.1:33483654-33504433 GCA_027478405.1 Erythroxylum cassinoides
AACTTATGTCTTATCAGTTTAACTTCATATTTGAATTTTAAAACATTGAAAAGAAAAATATGTTTAGCCAATAACAAAAAACTGAGAATATGTCATAAAAGATAAGACATTTCTTTAAAAAATTTGACTCAATTCTAAAGAAAAATTTACCTTCTTTATTAAGTGCCAATAGGTCAGCGTTGACATAACATTTTAAATTATTTTAAATTATTTTTGTGGGCGCCCTATGCCATGTCATTGCAGACGTGACAAAGTAAGGCCAAGTTTTTAAATTAAAATATGATAAAAGATTCACTTATAACCAATGTTTTAAAAACTGGTTCGGACCGTTCGGTTCGATCGGAAAAGGTTTGAACCAGTCATTGATCCGGTTCGATTTCACCTACTAATCTCTCTGTATAAAAATTGACCGGTTTAATCTTTTTCGGTCAGACCGGACGGTCCGTTCTGGTCCGATTTTAAATCCTTGCTTGTAACCCTAAATTTAAGTTTAACTCTAATATTTTATAAAGAACAATTATAACTCTAACGTTTAGATAATGTTAAAATTAGATCCTTCTATTACGAAAATTTTAAACTTTATTTGTTAAGTATCAAGTCAATGTTAACTTAGCATTTTTTGACTTTTTATTTTTGTGGCCTCCAGGTCATTGCTGACATGACAAAGTGAGACCCTTTTTTTTTAATGTAAAAATTTATTTATTTATAAGTGTAAGATCATTTTTTTTGTTAAACTTAATTTATTCATTTGTGTATGGATATATATATATATAGGTGTTAGTTTGTGGGAATGTGAGTAGTTGAGAACACCGAGGAGTGATCGAAGAACAGCGGTGCGACAGAAAATAACTTAATAAGGGCCGTAATTCTCGGAATGGGGAGGAAGGGAGACCCCAAATCTCTTGTCCCCCTTTTCCTGGCTTTACTCTGTCTCTCTTTCATCTGAGCCATCCATTCATGTGGATCTCACATGAATGAATGACTCAGATGAAAGAGGGACAGAATAGGACCAAGAGAAGGGGCCAGAGGATCCCCCTAAAGGAGGGGAGAGGTGGCACCTTCAGCCCTCACTGCATGTTATATATATAAAAAATAGTCTGGTGTGACATTTGAGGCCCATAAAAATAATAAATATTAAAATTAACATGGGTTAAAATTTTGGTGAAGGTAGAGTCCAAATTTAAAGTTTTTTTAAACGTTGGGATTATTATTGTTCTCTCTAAAATATTATAATTAAATTTGTCCATGAATATAAGAATTAGGGTTAAAAATAACTATTGTGTCATATTTTATTAAAAATTTAGGTCCATCTTGTTTCGTCAACAATAAAGTGGCACAATATTAACCCGAAACTTAATAAATGAGATTAAATTTTTCGTAAAGATAGGTCAAATTTTAATATTCAAATTTTAGCGTTTTTTAAATAATTATTCTCCCCGAGATAAACCAAAAAGTTAACGATTAAAAAATCCTTTTTGCCTTAAAAAAAAGCTAATTTGAAGTGAAGGTAGTTTTATATTAGTACTATTGAATCATTGATTTCGTACTTTTATAGTTTTTTTAATTTAAAGTTAAGTCTTGTTAGATTATTTAATATTCTATGTGACTTATAGATTTGAGTTTTATAAAAAAATTTCAAGATAATGATTATTGAATATTACGGAATAAATCTAAAAAAGATTAAAGATTCTTTTCCTCTCTCTTCTAATAATAAACCAACACGATGATTGATGCATTAATATTGGTTCTGCCAGATTTTGGTGAGACTGAACGTCGTTATTTTGATCCATGATTCCGAGTAGTCTTGGCTGGAGAGTACCTGCAAAACAGATAAAGGCGCGCCGGAGATTGGTCCCCGGCCAGCCACTCCGACGCTCAAGTTAGTATTTTTGTAAAGGGTGCAGCCGCTTAGAGCCAGAAGAACTAGGGTTTGTGTCGCGTACCTCTTATCATGGTGGAATAGTACCTTATATACGACGTGGATGTTAGGTTTAGGTCGTTATGTAGGTCTTTGTGTTAGCATGAGAGACTAACTCCTGTGAATGAGCCATGAATGCATAGATTTGAATGTCTTGGACCTGGGCCTAGCACAGCCGACCCGACCAGGTATGTTATAGAAAAGTTCAATAAGATTACTATAAATAGGTGTAATGTTTCTTATTGTCTCCTTAAGTAACTTAATGGATGTATAAATTCTCTAACATGTTAATATGCATGTTAATATGTTTGTGCATTAAAAATGATGAAAAAGAAGTTGGAAACATAAAATTATAAAGGTTGATTGAAAGTTAACAATTCACTTGAACATTGAGAAGCTTGTTAAAACAATCTAATAACTTATTCAATTAATTCAATTGGTTAGTCATCAAAAAAAAGATAACAAAATGTGTGATTTCGCACTTTTTTTTTTCGTTTACATAAGTTTATTATTGAACTTAAGCCATTTCGTGTTATATTTACCATATTCAACTAATTCCTTTGAAAGGATTTAGGTTTGGCACTCATCGTTCGTCGCCCATCATCTCTTTTCAGCCAGTTGTTGCGTCCTTTATGTGCTGCTAAGTTGTTATATTTAAAATATTGTTTGATATGCAACTGGATGGTGTTGGCCATAAAAACCATAACACAAAAGTTTGGATCCACTTGAATGAAATTAAAGAACGTGCCAACCGAAAACGAAGAATGCCGACTATCCTCTATTTTACTTATTTATAACATGACGAGTGGTGACATCACCTCACTAAATTAAGAGTTCTTTTATTTTTAGATAATTACATATTAGAACACGAAAAAGTCCAAATTGAATGAGGGCCTTACCTATCGATTCCATGTGGACCATCAAGTTATCTCTTTAAATCAGCATGACCTCAAATCATGATGGGGTTTGTCTGCTTGTTAATGAAACTAAACGTTAACATGTATTACTGTTTTTAAGTGACAAATCGGTAAAATACACATCTACAAATACAAATGCCGTCTACCTTTTTCATTGCATTGCTTTGCATTTGATAATTTGTCTACTCTACAGTAAGTGAAAATAATGGTGTCGTCTTTGTTGCCTTGCAGAGACGGTCATGTTTATTAGCACTTATAGGTCTAGCTAATCAATAAAGAGATTTTTTCAAATCTCTTGCATGCACAAAAAAGGGAGAGAGAGTGAAATGATTTGTAAATTCACTATACCTGTTGAAATACTAATTCAAATTCATGGGAAAATAGACAAGGCCGTTTTGCGATCCAGTCACTCTTATCTGGTCAAAGCTGCCGTCTGATAAATGACCAGTGGCATGATTGTCGTCACATGCAGTTATTGGAGTTGTTGTTTGGGAGGATTATTATGCCCATGTGATCTGAACCAGTTTTAGTCAGCTAATCATTTGACGATTTGGAGTTAGCATGCTTCATAATCATGTGTGACAACCATAAGTTGCCACTTGTTCATTAGGTTCAAATTAAAAACAAAAAGCATCAAATTCGTTTTTGAACATTCAATTTCTATACATTCTGATTGTTATACTTGAGTTGTTTTTTTTTTTTAATAATTGATAGACTGCTATCTGATTTTCTTTGACAAATTTAAACAGATCAAATACTCAATCCAAGTCCCAATAAGATAAGCCTACATTTCCTGAAAAGAAGATTATCGTATTTCTCTCCTGTTATTTCATTTACAGTTGCTTAATTTTCGCAGTTTCTAAGAACTAACAAGTTTCTATTATACACTGTGGGCGGGACATGGAGTCTAATCTATAACCTACTATTGCACCTTATTGGCATAAAGCTTTAAACCCTCCTCTCTATATAAATCCAAGTTGGGCATTCATAAACCCACATTTTTATAGAAACAATCCTTTCTCAGGCTTCTCTGGCTCCACTCCCTCTGTCTCATTGTACTTCTATAAATTGATATAAAGCCGTGTCTGAAGTTTGATCATCCTAGAAAACCTTTCTTCATGGTACTGGTGTTTTTTTTTTTTTTTGGGATTCTGTTTCGTTCTTGTCTTTTATATTCATGTGTGCTTTCTGGTATGATATCTACAGGCACGAATAACTGAAGACGTGAGATACGATGAGGTTAGTTCTTTACCACCGGAAATCTAACACTTTGATTTGAGAAAGTTGGATTCTTTCTTCATATGAATTTATATTGAAACCAACTGATCGCACAGGAGTTTATAGTGAACAAAAGAGGACTGAAACTTTTCACGTGCGCATGGATTCCCATACACAAAGAGCCAAAAGGTTTAATCTTTATCTGCCACGGTTACGCCATGGAATGTAGCATCACAATGAACAGTAAGCTTCTTAGAAAGCTGTTTAACATTTACTTTGTCTAGTAAATTATAATGGGGATGTTTATGTTGATTCACCAGGTACAGCGATGACGCTTGCGAAAGCAGGCTACGCAGTTCACGGCATAGATTATGAAGGGCATGGAAAATCAGCCGGTACTCAAGGCTACATTCAAAACCTTGATCATGTCATCGATGATTGCTCCAAACATTTCACTCACATATGTGGTAATAATTCTTCCCCTTTTAATCAGTACCCTTTATTCAACATGCTGATTGGTGAATCAAGCATCTCTTTTTGTATCGATTATGTAGTTTTCTTTCATTTTTTCAGAGAGGAAAGAGAACAACGGTAAGATGAGATATTTGCTGGGAGAGTCCTTAGGAGGAGCAGTGGCTCTTCTGGTTCACAGAAAGCAGCCAAAGTTTTGGGATGGTGCTATTCTGGTTGCCCCGATGTGCAAGGTTGGTTTAGAGTCTTTGGACTTTTCCCTTGCTAATTGTATATCTCAAGTGAAACTTACGTCTCTCTTCATTTAAAAATTTGTAGTCGATTTGCCTTCCTATAGAATTGGATTCGCTGTCTGCTCTGTTCTTTCTTTTTCTATCACTAATGAATCTTTGACTATTCACTTATCTTTGACAAGTGAAGAAAAAACTGAATTTACCCGGAACCATAGGAGGTTTAAATTATCGCTTAATACCTGAACTTTTTTATTAACTTTATAATCTATGTTCTTCCATTGCTATTCTACTGAGTTAATATATGATATGAATAAATATCTTGCCATTTCTACGCAGATTGCGGATGATATGAGACCGCCTCAGATGGTAATCAGTGTACTCTCAAAGCTCTGCGATGTCATTCCATCGTGGAAAATAATTCCAACTAAGGATATCATTGATATTGCCTTTAAAGTACCTGAAGTTAGAAAAAAGGTAAAAATAGTTTCTTTTACTCTTGGGAGCTATAATGAAATTGTAAAGATAATGTTTTATATAAGTTATGATTATTACCTAAAATCACAGGTTAGACTAAACAAGTACTGCTATAAAGGACGGCCTCGCCTGAAAACAGGATATGAACTTCTAAGAGTGAGCATTGATCTTGAACAGCGGCTTAACGAGGTTTGTTAATTCCCATCCTATACTATTTCGTTATGCTTGAGTGCTGATTGGTCTACTAATAAACCCTTTTCAGGTCTCTTTGCCATTTCTTGTCCTCCACGGTGAGGATGACAAGGTGACAGATAAATCAGTCAGCAAGCAACTGTATACGGTGGCTTCAAGCTCGGACAAGACAATCAAGATGTATCCTAAAATGTGGCACGGTCTATTGTATGGAGAACCGCAAGAAAATACAGACATCGTGTTTGCTGATATTATAAGCTGGCTAGAAGAAAGAGTGAGTGTTGGAAGTAGGATGCTGGAAAGGGAACAAAAGCAAGCTAATGACGCTCTGTTTAATAAGTCTGAAGAATCAAGTTAAAATCTTTTCTTTGGACGAGGATTAGAGAGAACGAGGATAACATGTGCGTTGAAGCTTTACATGAGAAAAGCTTGTTTCATAGAACATTTTATAAATGAAAATAATTTCCCTACTTTGCAACTTTTTTTTTTAAAGATTTCAACTTATCTAACGGCATCAAAAGACGCACGAGAAACGTTGGCGTATCGAATCGAACACATCTATGTAGAAACTCTAGACCGTTATTCATATTGAACACCGAGGCTGCTAGTGCTACTGATCACATAAATTAAAAAATATGGGGTAAGGAAAATAATGACAAGAACTGGTTTCCGAACATTTGTTGTTGGCCTACTAATGAAAAATCATTTGTCAATGGAGAGAAATATGGAAAGAAATGTCTACTAACGAAAAATCATCATTTTTAGTCAATTTGCACGAA
This sequence comes from Erythroxylum cassinoides, assembly GCA_027478405.1. Lineage (NCBI taxonomy): Eukaryota > Viridiplantae > Streptophyta > Magnoliopsida > Malpighiales > Erythroxylaceae > Erythroxylum > Erythroxylum cassinoides. The sequence goes on from JANIPM010000233.1 coordinate 33,489,857, forward strand.
GATAATATAGGTGCAACAACATGTTTAGAATCAGTAAAATTCAGGTCCTTCAATAAGTTTAAGTTATATTTCTTTTGATAAAAATTAGTACAAGTAGAGGATCTAGCAATCCTAAAGGTTAAGAAATTATTTTAGTTTACCATTATCTTTGATAGAAATGACATTATGCAAATAGATTTTATCAACAAAATTTTGATTAGGATTATCAGTAGCCGCAATCATATTATCTACGTATACCAATAATGTAAAAATTTTAAAGCCAAAAAACTTGAAAAAAAAAATATGATCAACATTTGCTAATTGGTGAGTACCATAATCAATTAAAGCAATTGACAATTTGGCACACAATTGATGATCAGTTTGCTTTAATCCTTTAAGAAAGTTGTAAACTTTAAAGGAATTGGAAGCAAAATCAAGGAATTTCATATAAACTTTCTCATGTAATTTCTATGCAAAAATGCATTATTAATATCAAGTTGATGCAAAAGTCAGTTATATGTTGAAATAAGAGTCAAGAATAATCTTATAGTAGTTATCTTGGCAATTGGACTAAATGTATCAAGATAGTCTACCCTTAATGACAAGATAGGCTTTATACCATTTTATAGAGTCATCTACCTCATGCTTGATTCTCTAAACTTATTTACATCTAATGAGTTGTTTACTTGAAGGAAGGTTGGTATTTTCCCATGTTTGATTATCACAAAAGATTCACTCTCTGTAGCCATTATTAAGAATCAATACTTGAAGTAAAAAAATGATTAGAAGACAAATAGTCACTAGAAAAGACTACAAATAAGAAATAAGAGTTAGTATGCTATATTGGATAATCAAGAAAAATGATCATCCTCAACCTTTGAAGGTCCTAGATGAAACATAAATTAGATTGAAAAATCACAAAAATAGCTAAATCACCAATCAATTTGCTTACAAAGATCAGATTCAAGTTGAAAGAAGGAATAAACAAAACATCCAACAATATCAGCATGGGAGAAAGATTTATAGTTCCTATATATGGAACTAAAACTTTGGATTGATTCAATAATTTCACATGGACATTCTAAATATACTTATATGAATCTAAGAATGCAAGTGAGCATACTATATAATTAGTAGCTCTAGTATTAGTTATCCTAATCAACAATTTTCTTAGTAAAAGAATTAAGAGAAATCTGTCTACTTACCATATCAATAGAGTGAGGATACAATGGAAAAATTATTCACTTAAGCTATTTGGGTCTACGACATTCTTGGAGAAGGTGATTCTATATCAGACTATTGAATCATACTTGGCCACTTTGCATATTTCTATCTAGTAAAAGGAAATTGAGAAGCAATACTATCACCAGTAGCTTAAGAATTCTTAAGACATTTAATTTCTCCAAGATATATTCCATGAACTTGATTAATTATCCTATAATAAGACTTCTATAATTTATAACTAGAGGAGAGTCATGCTTTTTATGACACCGTTCAACTGTATATCCCTCTTTTCTATAAAATATACACAAAGTTATGAGCATAAAAGTTTCCATTTCTAACTTTTTATACCAAAATTATTGTCTCCATTAGAATTTTCATTACATTGACACTTAAAGAACGAGACTCTCTATTAGCAAAACTACCAACATCAACATTAGAAACATATAAGACAATGAATAAATAAGCAAAGATAATACCATTTTGTTGCAACACACCTAAGGTAGCTATAGATGATCAAAATTTTTAATAGCAGGGATACTATCATTAATGAATCTCAGCTTATTGTTTTAGAGTACTATAAATTACTGTAATAAAAAAGGCATTAGGTAAAGCTCGAAGTACACTTTTTATTGTCTTTTCATTAAAGCAACAAAATTTATGTTTTTAAATGAAGTGGCATTGTTATATGTATAAGGCAACAAAATTTCTTGATCAGACAACAAAATAAATAATATTACTTTAAGTTTTGACTAAGGCAGCAATATCTAATAATGAAAAGCAATAGTTTATCCTTTCATTAGCTACGATATGTTACTGTAAAAACACATGCATACAATAATTTTCATTAAGACAAATTTATATAATATTAAAAGTAGCCATATATAAATTAATATGTACTCTAAAATATATACTACTAAATGTCAATGGTCAAAAAATTACATTTATATATGCTATCATATAGTCTATATGGACTTATAGAAGTTAACCTTTAAGGCAAAAGGCAAACCCTAGTGCACAAGGATCCTCGCTTTGCAAGGATTTGAATTGACTCATCAATTGTGCACAACCTTCCCTTTACATTTAACAAATCTGAAACAAAATAGTAAAAAAAAAATCATTAACTAAAATTTGCACACATATTATCTTCCTCTAATCCATATGGAATATAAGTGCATTAACCAAAATACAAAACAAAACCAATATGTATGGGTAGTCTCAAATCCTTCACAAAATACCTCTTTATCCACTCTTAAAAATCACCTTCCTATAAAAAAAAAGTATATTAGAAATATTCTAAAACAACTATACGTATAAACAAGTTGATGTATCTAAATAATGAAATATCAACCACTTTATTGTAACCTCCATTCAAGAAAATTAATGTAGTTAAGAAACTAACAACACAGCTGATACAATTCTTTTTATGAACAAAGTCAGAAGCCATAAAATTTTCTATCCACATTAAGTGCACTATATCGGTAAATGGAAAAATAAGCAAAAATAATTTTCAATTAGTCTCAAAGGAAACAAAACAAGATGATATACACAAAAAAGTGAATTAAGGAACTTTGTTACCTAATGTTCTTCATGTTGATATGTAATAATTGGAAGAATAAAATGTTCCCTTATTTGAAGAAAGCATCCAGCTTATTAATAAGTGTGAAATGTATCGTGTTTTAGGGTATAGTTTGATATGTGTTTATCTATTTATTCGATTTTTTAGTATGTGTTTTTGGTAGAATTGTGTTAGTTTGTGAATTATTTGCGTTTTCGTGTTTTTATAGGTTAGTACAAGCATTTGAGCTTAATTATTATGTCTTTGAGGTACCTTGATGTGTCTGTTAGTATTTCAAGGTCAATAACAGCCCACAATCATGGCCTATTTGCCACGATTGTGACAGAAGCAAGGGAGACAGCTCGCCACGATCGTGACAGAAGAATAAGACTTAGCCCACGATCGTGACAAAAAGAATATAAGTGGCCCACAATCATGGCTTGTGTCGGGTAAACACGAAGAAAAGTCCAGTTTTGAGAGATTTTTTGGACCTTTAGATGCCCAAAAAACCCTAGAGCCACCTAGAACATATCAAGTATATAAAAAATGTGACAAAAGAGATTAAGGAGCTTCTTGCATCAGTCACCATCAAAAAACCCTAGAGAGAGTTTATCAAGAGATTGAGAAAGAGATGAAGGAAGTGAGACGTGGAGAAGAATTCGATGAGAAGTACTTTCCAAAATAGGAGGTTTCCTGACGTTGCTACCTCTATCATCCTTTTAGATCTCGTTTTTGGTGTATTTCAAATTTATTTATTTATAGAATTAAGATAGCTGTTGAGATAGGATTTTATGAATGTTGAGGAATGTTAAACTCACATTCGAGTTATTTTTATCTTTGATTCAATAAAAAACTGATTGTTTATGTTATTTAGATTCGTTGTGATTGATTTATACACTTGCATAATTTAGTGATAGACTGAGAGGATGAATCGATTAAAAAATAATTAAGTTGGGCTAACAAGAGTTAGTGATTTAACATGAACGAGAAATCAATCAAATCGGTAATTGTGTGAAGAGAGATCTCATATAAGTTTCCAAGAGTCTATTGGAAAACTTCAGATCTAATTAGGGGTTGGATAAATTGTGAATTGAGAAATCTCAATTTTTCATAATCAAATTAGGGTTTATAATTTAGGGTCATTAGTTATAACTCGAGAGAGAGTAATCAACTCTAGGATTGTCCAGGACCAATAATCTGACTATTTATAATTAATTAGATTAGTGTTGAAAATAAGTAAAAATTCTCCCTTCTCTCAATTGGTAGTTCCTTAGGTTGATTCTTGATATATGTTACAATTTGTTGATTAATTCTTGAATTGAGTTGTTTGATTGAATCGATTGATGGAATTGCATTATTGCTTTTGTTTAGTTAAATTTGAATTTTCGCTATTAGTTTTGTCCTTAGATTTTAGAATTAGATTAACCTTTCTCATGGGATCGACATCTTAGGTACTACGTGAATGACCCGTACGCTTACAAAATATCAATGTTAAAATATTAAAACTACACATATAAAAAAAATTGCGATCACTTACTCAAAACAATTTTAACTCTTCTGGGTAGTATTTTCTTTATAGAAAATTAGTGTAAGTGTTATATAAAAATGTGAGTATCATGACTTTTGCATCATTATGTTTTTCTCTTACTAATGTCAACATATTATGCAAGCATGAGGTAGTTTCACATTCTTCAAAACTAAATATAAGTTTTGTTGCTCTTTCGAGGTCATATCCAAGCAAGCCCATACTAGTGACACTTAAGAGTCATCTATTTTGATAGATTGCAGATCTTTTCTAATCCTCATTTCACTCAAATAAAACAATGAATTAAGAAGATCCTTTTAATTTCTCAGAATCTCCAACAAAGTTTTAAGAACATTATCACATACATTTTTCTTAATGTGTATCACATCAATATTATGTCAACACCTATTATGATTTTAATAAGATAATTTAAAAAGTGGAGACTTTCCTCTAAGGATTACCACTTAGTTGTTACTTTCTCCAAAAAAAAAAAAGATTACCACTTAGTTACTTTTTTTCCTTCCCTAACACATTATGATACATATCAATATGCTCTAACACATCAGATCTAGACAAAAAAATTAGTGATTCTCCCAACTCTTATCACGCCTCCAAGGATTATTTCCGTCTAAAAACCCTGATGATTGAGGAAACAAGTTTTTCCATTATGGTTTAAATATTGAGAGCAAGTTTCATAATGATAATTAATGTATGCTAATTTTTTCTTTTGTACTCCATCTATATAACAATTCATATCCCAAAAATCACTAGTTATATAGAACAAGACTGTGCACATCTTAAATGAATGGTTATTTAAAGCATCATATATCTCCATCCAAAATTCCACAACTCTGTCAGCTCTTTAATTAATGGCTATGGGTACATTTAAAAAATATAGTCAAATAATGAAATAAAGTTTAGAAAAACTTTGACAACTATGATATAACTCTTGTTTTTATTTCTCTACCAACGTAAAGAACTTTTTTTATCAAATTTTGGATCATAAATAACTCCTGCACAACTGTTTATATTATCATGCATAGACCTTCTATCAAATTCATTATTATCATCCACATTTATACTTGCATTAATTGTTTCCTTCTTGTTAAATTCCCAACTATCATATCCTGTAGCAATTTTATCAATAATTTTAACATCATAAATAATATTTCTTCTATACCAATAGTGATAATAACACTTCTTGCATGGATAAGAAATTTAATTCCAATTATCCACTTTAAGAAAAAAAAAAGCATTTTAAAGAAAATGATCAATTACACTCACATTCTCATCATTATATTTGGAAAAAGTCATCAAATAATATCTTCCTTTGAGATTTAAAAAGTCATTATTATATACGTGTCAAAGAAACTAAATCAATGAGATTTTAAAAATTTTATAATCTCATGATGCTTTATGATGCCTAATACATAGTTGGGAAATTTTCATTATGACATAATAAGTAACTTCAATTACTAGTGGATTGTTTAAGTGCTAAAATTTAAAAGCTTCTACGATTGAAAAGTAAACTTTAGTATATAGAAAGAGCAATCCAACAATTCATATAATACATAGGAAAAGAAATAATTAATTGAGTATTACATTAAAGTTGTGGTTCTTTTATAACAAAATTTTCTTCTATTTAAGTATAAACCATAAATTATAAATAATTATAATTATTGTTTTAGAGAATTTGCTTATGGTTAACCATTTAAGAACGATGTATTGGAAAATCAATTGCCAAGTTAGGATGATGGATTGATCGGCATATTAAGACTATGATAGAAAAGTTAGAAAAAAGTTGTAAAATATTTGTCATTAGCTTAGCCTTTAACTAGAAAGTTTCATGAAATCAGAACATAAACATAAGAAAACTAAGGAAGCATTATGTTGTAGAAGTCATAAATGAGAAAAAAAAAACAAATGTGTAACATGTTTATCTAATAAATATATAATAACTATACTAAAAAGAAAAATCAAAATATGGGGGTTTGAGAAGTGGCTCTAGAGTCAGCGGGAATAACTGATAGTTGAAAACTAAATATTTCTATAATCCTAGTTAGCCAAAGCCACGATGTTTAACTTCTTATAGTATTTGCCTCTAGGTCTACATAATTTGTAGAGATAAACTACAAAAGTTCTTTGATTTTTCAATGATTTAATGACATAAAACTCAAGAAAGAATGTAAAACATACATAAAGTTAATGTTCATATTCTAAAAGTATCCATAACTCACAATGGAAAATAAATAATTTTCTACTTAGCTAATTAACAGAAAACCTTTTATTTTGAATTTACAAGTTGTTTAATAAATAACTAAAATGAAATAAATAATGAAGATAATAACTTAGAAAAGTATAAGGCAAAACATCTGTTTTGATGAATAATTGTGATTAAGGACAATAACTTTATTATAAATATAAACTAAAATAATCACGATGAAAAGAACAAAATCAAAGGAGTAAAGAATGATGATGAAGAGGGAGAATGCCAATAGTGAAAAGGGATAACATTAGAGATTTTGTTACAGAGATTGAGAATTTTAGGGATAGGGATTGAACAATTAGGAATTTATTAATTAGGAGTTTAGTTAATGTTTAATTAAATTACTTGAATTTATTTATTTATATTATATTAGAATAAACATAACATTTTAATTATTTATTTAATTTTAAATATCTTTAAAAAGAAGAATGGGTCCTACTAAATAGCAACGGTTGTAATTGTTGCACATATACAATTTTAATGCAACTATTCTTTATTTTGTTGCTTTTTTATTTTATAGCAATAAATTATTATTATTGTTGATTTTTAATATTATTAAAGGCAATGTTTAAAAAATTGTTATATTATACTAATTTTTAGCAATACATTTCGAAAATTGTTATAAGTTCATTATTGCTTAAAGCTTCCTTTGCCTTAATAAATGGTAATTACAGCCAATAAGAACCAAAGAAATCTTATATGTGCTTAAATGTTAATACATTTAATCCATTACACTTAGTAATTAATGCTTTAAAATGTTTAGGATGCTCACTTTAGCTCATGTTTGATTTTAAGTACATTTCATAAGTGAAAGAACTAAAGTGTCCCAAAAGCATATTCATTGAGTCATCTTCTCAATGTTCATATTCTATTATCTTCATGTAGTAAGAAGATTAAAAGAAGAAGAGACAAAATGTGAGAACTAAGCCTAGTTGGAGAGATGTCACAACTGTGAGTGATGTCTCACAACTGTGACATCACTTACACAAGCGTGAGACCACTCTCACTCCCGTGCAAGAGTGTCTCACGGGTGTGAGACATCACTCACACCTATGAGACATAAGTCACGATGGTGAGATGGTGCCAAGTGTCCCATTTAAACCTAGTTTTTAACTATATAAAGGAATATGAGTGATGGCTAGGGGATAAGTTAGGAGTAGTGGACATAAATGAAAACACCTACGTTCTTTGTCATTTTCTCTCGATTTTCAACACTAACAGCATTCATGGCTAATTCTTGGAGGTTGATAGAGAAGATGGATGGATAACCTTCCTGATAATGATTTGAAGGTGAAATTGATGCCTACGATGCACAGTTAAGCTTATCTTATCTTTGTTTAATGTTGGATCTCTCTCTCATAACTGTTTACGTTATCCTTTATTTAATGAATTTGGGTATTCATGTATGGATAATAATATTCTCATTATCGTTAGATTGTTTATATTGTGAACCCATTACTAGAATCAATAATACAATCCCTAATTGTTATATTTGGATTAGTATGTGGCAACTACTGATTTTTAATCATTAGGGATAACGTAGCCTAAGTTAAATGACCCAAGCTTGTGTAGTTGTTGCTTAGATTAGTCTATTTTTTATTTCACAATGTGACTGCCCAACTGAATCTAGAGATCGTATCCTAGGTTATTCGTTAGTTAGGTTTAATTAACGAGCATTATTTAATTAAACACGACCTAAGGGAAAACCGAAATTAACAGACCTTGTTGTTAATCTATGACCAATAGTTCTAGAAAAGGTGTGAAAAATATTATAACAATGAAAGGTGTTTAATCGTGTGTAGGTTGATATTGATCCAAGAAACAGTTTTCACACACATTCATCACTTTTATCATTTTCTATTGTTTTTCTATAATTTATCTTTGCTAGTTTAATTTTGCTTTATTTTCTTAATTACATAGAAACCTAAAACCCCCTTTTTACTTCCTTTTCCTCAATTGTTTTTATTACAAAAATTAACCGAACATTTCTTGTAGATACGATCCCGACTCACCATTTCTACAAGTTTTTAATGTGCAAAGTTAGGTAAATTTTGCAGTGCACTCAACACATGTTGTCTAAATCAAAACTAATGAAAGATTATCATTAACATATAGGTTATATGAACTTAAAGGAAGTTCGTCAACTTGTTTATATGAATTCACAATAGTTAAAGTGTTGGAAAATCAGGACTGGATTCGATCCTGACTACAATGGATAATTGTCGTATTTGATTTCCTAAAAACCAAGATCACTTTAATTCTATAAAATGATTAACGTATAAATCATAATAAAGCAAAAAATTTAATTCGTACCTTATTTTGAAGCTTAATTATATCCTTGTCGTATCCCTTGAACCATTTTCAAAATTGATTCATCTTAACCATTATAAAACTAGAAGTGCTAGCTCCATTAGAGCTTAAGTTTATTTATAATAAGTTTTGGATATTTTTGTAATTTAATTGAAATTAAATTCTAATTTCAATTAAACTTTAATTAGAATTAAAAATCATTCTAATTAAATTTCAATTATGTCCAAATAAGATTCAATATCTTATATTGATCCTTATTTATTAAATGTCTCATATTTAATCATAAAGTTTCTCAAACTTTACAATCAAGTCTAACTTGATTAAAATATCTTTGCTCTCTTCAACTCATTCTTTATATGAGACCTATTAGGATCCCAAATATGTTGGCAATGATTACAAATTATAATTATAATTATTAATTTATTTTTAATTTTTCAATTAAACAATTTATAATCATAGATCAAGATTGACGTCTAGTAACACATCATTACCAGCCAAATATTTAGGAACGTCAAAGTGATTTTTACTAACCTCTTTGTGTATGATTTTTTCTTATAATTCAATCCTTTCATCATACATGCCCCGATTAGACATAGAGCATGGAATTGATATTTACTCTATTTTGAGTCCAATCATATTAGTTCTTCTCTATTAGTTACTAATTCAATTAATAATATTTCTAAACTATTTACAAAACTGCTATTTAAAAAGTAGTTTTTACTAACCTTTTTGTGCATAATTTTTTCTTATAATTCAATTCTTTCATCATACATGTCCCAATTAGACATAACACTGGCTTCTATTTATATTCTATTAATATCTAGTCTTAATAAAACAATGACCAGGAATAATTTAGGAATAATATATACATGCAATATGAATCTCATAATTATAATCTCATAATAATTTCATTTGCAATGTATAGTTATCTCATATGCTTTATCATATACATCTAAGCATGTGCAAGATAAAAAAATGCCTTTAAATTATTTTGTAACTAAATTACAGCCAATTGATTGACTATAGGGCATAAACTAACAATCTTCCACTTATAATAAACCAATCATTTAAGTATCAGATACTATATCACCATATGATGATTATGCTACTGCTAGGACAATGGCTTAATAAGAAAATTCTACAATGTTCGCTATAGTTAGAACTTCCTTAAATCTTACAACTTTATCTCAATTATCATTATAATTAGGAAAAATTGCCTAAATACATCCTTAGATCTTTGACGAGACCTTAGCTCCTTTTACATGCCTAGGGGCTCTAATGTTCTACAATACATTACTATTTTGAACAATAGAAAGAGCTATATCAAGTTCATTAAAGAACTTATTAATCCAATTAATCATTTCTACTAAATGAAAATTGTATTATTGCTTAATTAGCAACCATTGCTGCAGTAGAACCTTTCCAATCTTGAATGATATTCTTACAAGTAAAATAGACCTTAATTAGGATTTACATCTAAAGTAATTTCATTATCATCTTGAACTAAGATATCAACTCATACATAGAATAACGGATATCTTTAATACTTTAGAAGTATTTGATATCTCAAATACTAAACATTTTTAGTACATTATCTATGTACTTGGAATTATAATAGGTGAACAACTTCCATTCTATCTCTATAGAAGTAATTCCCAAAATTAAGTTGTTACCTTTTCATATCTAACAAAATTTGTTCTTAGACAATTATATTTTCAATAATTGAAAATTAGAATTGTTGTACTCTATAAGCAATATGTCTCCGTATACTCCCACTAAAGAGGACAACTATACTCCAACTAATCTTATTGTAGACATGATAAATTCACAATCATCTCAAGAAAAAATTACTCGAACTCTTTCAGAAAAATGAATTTTTCAATGTCTTGAAGCCTTTCAATTATACATCAAATGTATCAACAAAGGCACTAATTCCAATTGGATCTACTACCATGAGATTTGAACTTTACAAATTTCATCTTACTCCTATTACTTATCTTGAGAACCATTCTCCTTTAAGCTTAGATTGAAACAAACAATTTGTTCAATAGGTCTATAAGATTATATCCAACCTTTTGGATATCTTATAACCTTTTATTATCCAATTTAGTTCTAAACTTAAGGGATAATGATTGCTTCAAACCAAGCATTACATCCTTGAATCATTAACTTTGACTCTTACAAAGACTTAGCATTTCATATCTAATATGATTCGATTGGAACTATAGAAGGTAAGTCATTGTACTAGGCATAGCTATAGAAGAATAATAATGCACTATAAAATATCTCACATTGTATTTTGCTTCGTATATAAATCCATACTCTTATGAATTTAGTTGTGAAGGTCATTCCCTATAGACAATCAAAAATTTAAAACTTACTACAACGATCTTATCAAAGTGCTTCAACATTATCAACGCTTAATTTTTACTTAGATTTAAACAATTTAAAGTTTTAAATTTTTAGATCATTATTTCATTTAATACATATTGCTATATCACAAAAAGTCATTATTAATCTAATGAAATATAAATATTCTTATTTTTATGAATTGTTATTCCATCCAGTACATCATATGTATAAATTCAACAAGTCAATACCATCATAATCCTTTCACTAAAGGTTGATTTGGTTATTCTTCAACTTAAAAAGTTTCACAAGTTTCATATGATTCTTAATCAAAAGGTTACACTTATCATTGTATGTAATTTTATGATTATCGATATATTAATTTAACCAATATGACTTAAAACGATAGTCTTGGTTATTCAGTTTTGCATTCTTCCAATTTATGTTAAGCATAAGTCTCATTTGATCTAATAGATGCAAACTATTTGTTTAAAATTGTATCGACAATTTTTACTTTACAATATATTTTGTATCATTCTTTGAACATTATAATAATTTCAAACCTAAATTTAGTATCAATTAATCATAAGCATCAACTAGAAATATATATGATCTCTATCATTTCTTGTATAGGCAAGACAAATCATGCAATCAATTTTCTTATTATGACAATTATTATCATGCTATAGAAAATGCCTTTAATTGATGTCCATATTTATTCTTTTAAAAGGCTAAATTAAGTGGAACAATTCCAACAAGATACTATACTTTCAACTCTACTTTATGCAACCTCTTATATATTGCTACCATAGTGTTGACATACATCTTACATATTGTCATCAAAGTTTATGAGTCAATAGTAAACTCCAAATGTTAATATATTTTGTCATCTATATGATTTAGACATATCTCTAAAGCTTTGTCACTGAATCCTCAATAGGGATTATATCAGAATTATGTAATAGGCAAACAATTTTATTTTCTAACATTGACAACTCTTCTCAAACACAACCTAAGTCTAAGAAATTTTGTTCACTAACTTAGTATCAACCATACGAAACAAGGTAAATTCCACTCAGAACAAAATACAAATATAAGAAAAGCAAGTAATTAATTATATGTCATAACTACCAAATGAGATTAAGACTTTGATCATGTATTTGGTTACTCATACTATTTTATTTGAAATAATTGCCCTCATTATTATTTAGAAAAATTATTCTAACCTTTCTAGTGGGCTAGGATCACATTCAAATATAGTTATTCTTGAGTTTAGTTAATAAACCAACTGAACTTAAATTAGGTAGATAATAACTTACATCTTATATGACTCTTATATTCGTTAAATGACATCTCTTGTCAAAATATACCTTATATGTTATTCCTAACCATGCCTATAAATTCAATTGATCAAGAGTTTGCTCATCCAAATCACACAAATTTAGTTAAGTAGAACTCACTGTCATAAGACTAAACATATTCGAGTTAAAGTGACCCTATGTTTACTCAATAAACTTAACAATAAACATAACTAAGGTCTATTGTTTTACCAATGAAAGGCAACAATCATGTTCTCAATGTGTGCATGATATTTTTAATAAGGGATTTGCTTTTTTGTCTCATCAAATATAAAATTGCATGTAACATATCACACATATAAAACATATTAACATGTATGCACTATAAATAAAGTATGTAATTTATGCACTCATAATCAAATCATACATATGATATCAAGCTTCGTTTGATTCAATCTATTGATCTTCATAATCTAAAATAATATTTTCAATTCCTTGGAAAATTAAATCAGATTAAACTCATTGATTCCTAAATAAACAAAATTCCTACTCCAAATAGAAATTTAATTTGATTTGAAAACATTTTTCAAATCCAGTTGGAAACTATTTCCAATTATCTTAACTCCTTTAATAAAGTTTAATGGAAAACATTTTTCAATAAATTATTCTTCTTACTCATTATAATTAGAAAAAACACTTTTTTCATAATTATGTAAGTAACATATTCTACTCCATTTTGAAAACTATTTCTAAACTAATTAGAAATTATTATTGTTGGATCCCGTTTCCGGAACCCAATTACTCATACAGATTTCCTCATACGCATACATGATTCCTTAGAAAACCTCGACTAATCCGAAAAAAAAAAAAATCTCGATAAATTTTTTTTTTCTCTCATCTTATTAATCTTAAAATTCATTTTCATACTTAAAAACTTAGCTCGGTTCTTTAGAAGGTTCAAAGTTGCTTTCTAGCAACTTACCAAATGGATAGTGCTTTTGACCATATGAATAGTAAAATTTTACCAAAAGAATAGTAAATCAGAATTTTCAAAAAAACGTTTATAACTTTTTCATCTTAAGTCCAACCATGACTCATTTTATCTCATTTTCCAGATATTGACGTTATCTACAAACTTCAAGAAATCTACCCATTTCACATTCAAGCTCTAACATAGTCTAAAACCTAAGTGAAGTTTCTGTCCATTTTTAAGAAAAATTGGACAGCACCTCCCCTAAAATTGATCTAGCCAAAATCCTAATCTATCCATCCAAGCTCCAAACCTGCATAAAACCACTTCTATCTTCCAACTCAATAGCACAGCCCATCTCCAACTCAAAGGGCCACATTGCAATTTTTTTCCGCTTTTCCAATCTTACAATCATACATTAACTTATACATTACATTTGAACTTCAAATATTAAAGGATATATAGATGTATAAAGTACATTTGGAACCTCAAAACCTTATGGTTTACATGATAATAAACTAATACAACTCATCAAAGGGCATTTAGCCCGATTACAACTAATTTAACAAAAACAAACGAATAGAGAATAAACTAATGCCTTTCTTTTACAACATAACTTCAAAAGCAAGTTGCATCGAATTTGTTTCAATCTCGATGCGGAACTCGATTTCTTGTTCAAAACCTGAGGAGGGAGATAAGGGGGGTGAGCACGACGGCTCCGTGGGTAAAAATTTAATAAAAGAGAAATAAGCACGCCGAAATTGTCTTAAACAATTAGTTTCAAAACTATTTTTGTCAAAATCATTTTCCAATAAGACAAAACATTTCGAATAAATCATTTTCAAGATAATAATTACAATTATCATCTTTCCGATAAAACACACCAGTTACAAAGTTAACACTTATAACACAAAAACACATATTCACGAAACCAATGGATTTACAAAGTCTACAAAGCACATAACAAAATGGAATATTGACAAAGTCAACAAATATCACGTAATAGCACAAAATCACATATCAAATGGTTTGAGTGATCCTAACAGGACGTACTACACATGTTCGACAAGCGACCATGTGTAGCCGTGAACAGAGGGGAGT
>JANIPM010000233.1:33585093-33600458 GCA_027478405.1 Erythroxylum cassinoides
CCGGTACCGGTACAGTTCCGTTCCAGAACCCAATCCGGTACCAAGCCCGATACGGTATTTATAACATTGCTTTGGACAAGCCGTCCTTAACATTTTATAAGCCGTGATAAAGTAAAAAAATTGTTAATTTTAAAAACATATTTTTATTATTAAAATTTGATATCTATAAATAAATAGTCGATATTATAAGTTCACGGAATAAACCACTAATTGATTATAATAACAACTAACAATAACTTATAAATATCAGTAAAAATCAAATCAATAAAAATAATAACAGTAATAACAAAATAATATTAGCAGCAACTAAATAGCAATATTGAATTATAAAATATTAAAAAAATTGCACTAACATACAGATAATTATGAAAAACAAATTTTCACACATTTTTAGATGTAAAATCATTAATAATAGTATTAAGATTAATATTGTTCAATATATCTTTCTTGATATATTAAAAAAAACTAAATTATTCAACCTTTTTTTTTGTACATTGGTGACCTCAAATAAGTTTTCAATAATTTTAAATTTAAAAATTTTCTATAAATTAATGATACAATATGTAAATAATTGAAATATTTATAAATTCAAGAATTTCAACAAATATCTTTAATTTATTTGGTAAATTCAAAAAATTTAAAACCATCATATGATAATAAATTAAGAAAATTTTGCAAGAATTTTATAACAATTTTGTTCTCACAATAATATATCGAATGTAAATTTAGATGATCATTGTTTTTAATTAAAAGTGTTACAAATGGATAAAGAAAAGCTAGAGTTTAAATGAAAAGAAAGATAATAATAAAGATGTTAGTATATGTATTAGTGATGGTTGAAACCGAACTCCTCTAAAAAGTGAACCACAATTTTTCTTTTCAAATTATACAAAATAAATTATCAAAAAACCTTTTTCGAAAAAACAATCATGAAACATCTAGAAACAACTGTCTTTTCAATTTCTACCTTTTAATAAATAAATTTATTAGTTTTTAAATTTTTAACTTTCTTAATAAATAAATTTATTAATCCATATAAATCTAGGCCTGCTTTTTGCCCTTAGGGCCATATGCCACCAAAGATATTTTATTCAATAAGTGCCTCCACCGAATCAACAGCCATCTGTTACGGATCATAAGCACTGCATGGGGAGTTTTTATACGCTTTCCTATTCTTCAGTGACGTGATTCTGTTTTGGTCTTTGGCAAGAGTGTTTTCATGTGTGGTCCACCGAATAATTGCAGACTGTAAATTGAGATGGATTTGAGGAGCATATGTAAAGATCTTTTGCCGCGTCAATAGCCATAATTTGATACCATCTGAGATTGTGTTCCATGACGTGTCGAACAGCTGTTGGATTAGAATCCGAATTTTTTCATCAGGTTGGAGTTTTTTTTTTTTACATCAAGAACTTAGTCAAGCTAATCATAAGTCCATACGACTCCACCTCAAGAATCTAGAGGATGTAAATCTGGAACCCCAAAATTTCTCAAGTTCTTACTTAACCTTTACACTTCTGCGCACAAGGAGTCTTCACATACTCTATTGTTCAGTTGATGATTGATCACTGGCTCCCATACTCATCATTAAGTTCCCATAAATCTCCAAATTTTCTAGCAGCTCTAACTCCCACACTGTCGCTGGAACCGAGGCGTCCGTAATTGATCCGATCAAAAAGCTTTGCCCTGGAGACTAGAGGATCATCAATAAGAACATGTCTATTTCTCCTCCTTTGGCGTGACTCGAACTCAAGAACTCCTTTAATCGGAGAGTTTTAAGTGAGAAATTTGAACCAATTGATCTAATTAAGACTGGTCATCTTTGTTATCTACTTGGGCGAGGTAATTTGTAATCAGACAGGCTGCAATAAGACACAAGAATAAAACAAAACACGTACCACAGATGGAATCCAAACTGTGACAAGTTGCGTTAGCACTAGCTCCGGCACATGCGTCCAACTATCACAATCCGCTTATCAAGACAGTTTCCGTATCAACCTGCACAATCAATGGAGAGGAAGTTACGCTTAGGTTAATGTCTACACCATCAGTAAGTATTTAAAATCCAATGGATAGAGTTCCAGTCCTACTTATACTTAAAACGGAGATAAAATTCTTTATCTAATATTATAGCATTTTATATTTATACAAATCTTGCGTTTATTTATGCAAAATTTATACAAAAATTTACACAAAATTTATATAAATAAATAACTGAAATTTATAAAATAAAATAAAATATTATAAAATCAAATTAGAAAAAAAAAATTCAAACTCCTTAAAATAACCATGTTTATCTGCACAAGAACGAGAAGGGAGAATTTTACCGTAAACCGAAAAATTCAATGATTCATGATTTCACCTAGTTTTCTAGGATTCTTAAACGAGTTCTGACAGATTCTAGTATATTTTCTTCCGAATCCTTGGACCCACTCAACATGTTTAGGAATTTGGAGAAAGTACGCTTTAACTCCAACGAAGGAGCTCACCAGTTAAAAGAATCACAACTCGCAGACGATTACTCCGTTAGGATTTGACTCCAACTCAACTTGATGGCTTTAAAGGCAAATAATTTAATACCTTCGAATTGGGGGATGGGTCCACAAGGGAGGCCCGCTCAAGCGAGTTCTGCAAAAGTAAGCAGCGTCTACGCTCGAGCCAGCCTATTACCCCTCCAAATATTCGTGCGCACTCATTGTGGTAGCGCTGCGAACGGCTCCCACCGTTCGCTTTGTTTTCCTTACTCATTAGTTTAAGGC
Source organism: Erythroxylum cassinoides (assembly GCA_027478405.1). Lineage (NCBI taxonomy): Eukaryota > Viridiplantae > Streptophyta > Magnoliopsida > Malpighiales > Erythroxylaceae > Erythroxylum > Erythroxylum cassinoides. The sequence continues at coordinate 33,587,853 of JANIPM010000233.1, forward strand.
AGTTTGTAAGACGTTATCAATATCATATTTGTACCTCCTTGAATGGGAGGAGTTTGTGTCGCTTTACGATATGGGTTTTCCTTACAACCCACGTGAACATTTACATCACCTAGCGTAGATTAAAAATACTTAAAAGAGTTTCTTAAATTACGTATTTATCTCATCTTTGTTCTTGTTTCCCAGCTTTTTACAAGATTTTGTCTCCCAGCTGATTAGTTGACTTTTTGCCACAGTAATATTAAATTGTGAAAAAGGAAGAAACATTATGGGCTTGTTTAATAAATAACTTATAGTTTTTTTTTAGATTGAAAGATTTTAACTTTTGACTATGTCAAACCACTACTAATAATTATGATTGACAATTAACTAATTAAGTGACAAATTAAACTATGCTTATATTAGGAACATTTTTCTCTAAAGAAATAAAGGAATTAAAAGTTATTATATCTAAAAATTATTACAAATTATTCAAAGAGATAGAAATAGAGATAAAAATAAGAAGTTTATTATTTAAATTTAATATTTTTATTTTTAATTTTTAAAGTTAAATTAATATCAAATGTATCAAAATATACAAAAAAAAAATCATCTCATTATATACATCTTCCTTTAACTTTAAAAGAATAGTATTAACTTCTTTTAATCTATCTAAATTCTTATAAGAATACTAAAAAAAACTAAGATTAAATACTATGCCCCTATTAATTTTTTTAAAATTATGCCTTTATAAGTCATTCTACATATGAATAATTAATACTAAACAGTTAATTTTACTAAACATCTTTAACTAAACAATGATCTTATCACTGATCAAATTAGTTATCATGTTATCCACCGATCAAATTAACTATATTAATGTAGTATGAGCAGCCAAAGATGTGTATTTCTTTGAATGATACATACATGAAACAATAATACCTTTCACTGCTAGAAAAATCAGTATTTATGTATGTATGCACTAACTACAAAAAACTTGGCTTTATACATTTTTCAAAAGAACTGAATCTCAGGGCTTTCGATTCAATAAAGGCTCCGATTCGGGGCTAGAATTCTTAGAAGTTAAAGGTTTTCTATCACCTGACTCCAATGCAGCCATTACTGAAGATTCTTCTCTCTGTTGCAACATTCTCTGGAAGAAAGACATTTTATTATCAGGTAAAGTATCTGAACCTTTAGGCATTTGGTTTAAACTCTGAACGTGCTGAAGGCAGACTTGAACTGCATCGTGTACTCTGACGAAGTACCATTCTTTGCCAATAAGCTCTACAACACCAGCTTTTGATAAGGTCAGAAGAACCTCTCTGTTTGGATTAGAAATGGCAATCTGCAATAATAAATAAGCAGACAATACATTCTGTGACCATATAAACTTCTGCCAGCTTGTAGCAAGATGTGATTTACGAAATCAGACACTCAACCTGTATATCACGAGATTTGTACTCGTGATGCAAGTCTTTTAAAGCTTGAACAGCACTTGAATCAACATACGTAACAGCTGCACTCAGGAAACATGTGTTCGCAGAAGTTGCAATTAAGTGAACCAATCTTTAATAAAGAGGAAAAAGGTCTACTCAAATTCAGTAAGGCACAAAATTTTGCTTCAGAAACCACAGGGGAAGTGAGTGAGCACAAGCAATTATAATGTCTGCCAATGATCATAGAAGTTTATATTATAATTTTTATTTGTTCACTGAATTAAATAGGCCGTAGGTTAAGTTCTTGGGCCAATCAAACTAGAGCTCTTCCAGAAAGTGGATGGGTTGGAGTTCACAAAGTTGAAAACCGGCTGTATTTGCCGGAAATGCGACAACCAGGAACCTAGAAAATGATCCTAAATGTGCACATATACATGTTGCTCTTTTGATTTGTTTCCCAATTATAGTCTATCATAGGGGCTTAGGAAGAAATGCATCAGTAATATGTGTGATCTAACAATGCTCATAGGATCAGTAAAACTTACGTGCCATCTCTAGAATTACAAAATAAATTCGTTCAACTTCGGGTCCACGTTTGATAGATTTATCAACATCAACTTCATACTCTCTTAGTCTGCAAATAAACCCGTGGCTTAAAAATCAAACCAACTTAAAAGGAAATATTTTTCACAATTTTCACATAAGCATGAAGAAAATTTTTGATTCCTGATTGACTTAAGGTAGTCAAACTTCTTTACCTGTCTTTAATGAAGCTTATATTAGCGAAATAGATAGGAGCATCAATTCGAACAATTACAATTCCATTGTAGGTATAGGCTTCTGGATACTGTTGAATGTTTCTGTACACGGTGGTGCCAGGAAGGCGCCCCAAGACAGCTGCAATGTATTTGAAACGATTATCAAGGTGCAATCAAGTACATCTTCAGCAATTCATATTCACCAGAATGACAATTTGAAGAAAAGTTGAACTGTATTCAAGCTCATGAGTATGCAAATATCCAATATATTGCTACTATCTTATTTAATCAGAATATATTTCTAGCAAGATCTAATCTTTTCAAAATTCAGTAGAAAAAATCCTTAAAACAAATTAAGTTGATAAAGAAAAACAACAGTTAATATAACTCAGCAGAAAATATGTTACCACTATCATGATCCAGATGATACCATAAAACGGAAGATTATAAAGATGTTTACACATAAATCAGATGATGAAGATACCCCACAACAGAAATGAAATAGAATAAATCTTATTATTAGCGCGTAAGCACTGAGATGCAACAAATCCTACTTACCTATATGTGGATTAGCTGATTCATGAATTACAAAAGCAAGTGATACTCCAACCTGCAGATAAATGATAGAAGTTAACAAACTCTTTCCAGCATTACGATGACACTCATTTCATCACAAAAGATTGAGCATCCGAACTAAGATACTCAGTTCATAATGAAGGTATATCTTAAGGCATCTATCAATAAGAACTGGAATAAATTGAAATATTTAGAGCTGTATACAACATGTAGAATCTAACTACATGTTAACTGCTTCTTTAAGTTCCTACCCCAATCAGGACGCCAATCTCTATACTCAAGAACAACGTAGCGATGCTAGTAATGGTCCAAAGTATAAAATCTTTCTTATCTACACGCCATAAAAAGAAAGCCTCGTTGTAGTCCACCTGAAAACATAAACGCCCATGAAAAGAAATGTAGATGCAAAGAAGATGTGTTACCCTATAACATGTCACTTTACAGCAAAGAAACAGTAAGCAGTTGATTTTAGAAAATTACAGTGCCTTAAACAATTTGAAACCTTTGCAACTAAAAAAATCATTCTGTTACTGTTTTGAATAAGATACATATGAACTTCCAAAAAGACATCTTCTCCAAACAGGAACTCCAAAACTGAAATAGCAGGAAGAAGATAGTCTCATAGTTGATCAAAAACTAGGTCACACAATAAAAGAACCACACTTGGTCCTCACTGGTTGCAGATAAACCCAACACAAAAACAAGATGACCTATCTATAGAATCTCTCACCAATACAGCTACTTAATTCCTAACATTAATGTCCATATGCACAAATCTACATATATTCAGTAAAACTATCAGGTTCATGTGGAGGCCTATTTTTGGAAAGAAAATGACATCATAAATAAATTCCATCCAATGGAAAGCATAAAGTTAATAGGTAATTCACTAAAGAGTTCCAAGTATAGCTTACATACCAGGCCCATCACAGCAGATATCACTATGGCAGCAAGAGCACACTGCAAATGGAAAAGGTTGATAAAGTCAAAGAGAGAGAGTTTCCTCATTGAGAGGAAACTTGTACTAAAAATGTAAGAAATCAGCAAAGGAACAATGTTGTAACCACAGTTTCTAGACCCACAATAAGTCTTGACGTTTACATTTGGAATTAATTGGATAAAATAAAAATTTTACAACATAGTACATATAAACTATTGTACCTACATTGAAATACAAAACTAATGCATTAGCAGGTCAATGAAACAAACCTGGGGTATGGATTCAAATACTCGAGTCAAGAATAAAAGAGAACAGCCCATAATAATCCCGGTTACAATTCCAGATAAGCCAGTTCTTGCGCCACTTTCATTATTTACAGCTGACCTGGAAAAGGAGCCTGCACAAGATGGTTCCAGAAACAGAGGCATTACTAGATTAGCCTATCATCACATCAAGTTTAAACAAGTAAAATTATGAAAAGAAGAACAAGGGTTATTTATGAAAATATCTACACCTCACCTGTTGAAGGGTAGGCTGAGAAGAATGAACCAAAGATATTGGATAAACCAAGACCAAACAACTGTTAAAGTGAACCAAAATATCAGTTGGGTTAGTTTCAGTTGGAACTACAACAATTTGAAAAAAAAGACCCACATATTTTCAAGGGATGCATAGTTCACACCGACATTTTTACATTACAAGTAGCTCAAGTTTCTTGCAAACTTTTGCTTCAGTCAAAATTAACTTTATAGATCGTTGCATGCACAAAATCTTAACATTTTCCCCAAGTATTTCATTTATTTTTCAATTTATTTGCATCTCAATAATTCTGTCGGAAAACCAATTATATATGAATAGGTTAATAATAAGTGGAATTAGCTAATTCCAGAATGATATTAAAAGCAATGATCAAAACGCAAGGACACCTTCACTTCACAAGCATACCTCTTGGCTTGAATCCAACTCATATCCATTCTTAGCTGCCAGAGCTTTGGCAATCCCAACAGATTCCTAAAAGATAAATTTTAAAGCTTCAGTCACTCAACTGAGAAGTACAACTCAGTTTACAATCTTAAATATAACAAGCAGAATTCTCCTTGTAACTTATCTTACCAATACAGCCACACCTGTAATAAGAAATGCTGTCGGGATTAAGGACTTCACATACTCAAAACTTTTGGGAATAGAAAAGCCAGGGAGGCCTTGGGGTATGTCTCCCACCTACAACACCAAATATCTCTGTCAGTTTGCACCCAAACTGCACCTACTACTAACTCTACAATCAGTATAAACATGAACTGAAAGTTATTTGGAAGAAAAGTCACTGTTCTTCAATGTGTAGATGAAAAATGTATGGTCATTTCACTTTTGCTTACCAAAGAAATAGATGAGGGATGAAAAATTTTGACCAAAGTTGTACCAACTACAACCCCTGTGAGGGGACCTGCAGCTCGAAGGAATCTGAAATGTTTCCTTGATTTTCCCTGAACATTGAATATGGAAAACTTAACCAAAGAACTAAACTAAAGAAAAAAAAAGTGCTCCTCCTCAACATTTTATGTGGAAGAACCCTTTGCATAGCCCAAGCACATCCCCAGGAATGCAGACTGGGTAGGGATTGCAAAAGGGAGATCAACCCCTTATATAGCCAAACTCAACCCAAAAAGTCCCCAATATACCCTAAAAAGGAAAAAGAAAAACTAAACCAAAGCACGATGCACACACCAGATGTTTCATGACAAGAAGTATCGCAAGAATGCCAGATCCCATCACAAAAGGAGGCCAGGAAAACTACAAAAGCAAAAACACTTGTCATTAAAGAAATTAATTAATTAGTGGCATTAAGCCTCATACAAACACTTAATTTGTCTTGCTCATTGCATATTAGGAATTTTAGGTAAATATGGATGAGAAAGGAAGTTAAGGCCCAAATATATAAGAACTGCTTGTTAATACAGCAAAGACAGATATCAGCCAAAAAGATCTCAAAAGTCATGAATGATAGGTAATATGAAGGAAATGAAGTAGTAGAGAAATCAATTCCAATTTCCAGCATAATAAAAGAAAAAAAATCATATTATGAAACTCACACTTCTTGCCGAGAATTTCTTATCTATTGCCCATATTCTCATCTTCTAACATACATCCTTAACATTCAAAAGCAATCAATATAGGCACCCTCATATACAGGAAAGATTTCTGTTCACTTAAAAGATAAATGATCAAAAAGATGGTAGAAGAGTTTTTCTCCCTCCTCTAGTCAGCTTTTGGACCTTGTCTCCAACTAACAAGAACTATACAAATTTATACGTTGAGACTATTTACCTAAATTGTGTTATTTTTTGGGATATTTAACTGCATAGAAGCCTTCTTTCATGCATGAAACCCAATTATTTCACATCTAGTTCACTAAAAAGACAAGCTGTTTGCTATATAATGAGAGAGAATAGCCATGTAAGATGCATGTTGTGATAGAGGATCTACCGTTTGAGCTTACCTTATCTGCCCCAGCTATTATGCTTTTTATCAAAGGCACAATTTTGCTGCTTCGCTCAATATCGTATCCCAAAAAATATTTTGCTTGCGATAGAGCAATCACAATGGCCGAAGCCGTCGTGAAACCAGAAATCACAGAATGGCTGATGAAGCGGATGATCCATCCAAGCCTACATAATAAAGAACAATATTTCCTTTACATCCCAACTATTATAACTGTAAAGGATAAGATCTGAATAAGGAACATGGTTCAGATTTTGGAGGATCAGACCAAGCAACGTTACCTCAGGAGCCCCAAAATGCATTCCAATACTCCAACCATAAGGGCAAGTAATATTGCCAGCTCTGTGTATAATTCCTTAGACGGATTGACAATTTCACCCAAAACATTGGAGACAAGAAGAGAAACCAATGCCACTGGACCTATTGCCAGCTGCCGAGACGACCCAAATATTGCATACACAAAAACTGGCACAAAACCACAGTCTGCCTTGCAAAATCGACATAAAAGTTACAGAATTAAAACGCAAATGATGATAAAAATGCTAGGATTAAAAGAATAAAAACATAAAAGTAACTACTACAAGAAGTTAATCCAACATCAACTCTCGCAAAAAGCCAAAGGAAGCTTTCGTCCTTTGTTTTCTTTCCTTTTTTTTTTATTATAGGGAGTTTTACGCTGAACTTACATAATCCATAAATTGGATGAAGCCCAGCTAATTTGGCATAAGACATCGCCTGTTCATTTACAACAGTCAAACCACAAACCCTAAGGATCAATAATTCAACCAATTAATCTACAGGATATAAAACCTGTAGGAAAATGAAATAATGCAGAAGTAGCAAATGACAACAACAAGCGAGTATAATGGTATATATAGACGGCCGTGAAAAAGAGTAGGAAAAGAAAACCAGAACAGGACACCAAATAGCAAAGCAGAATTCCACTTTGCAATATATCCTTCCGAGCACAAATCACAACCTAAAGACAGATGGGATCATTTTAGAATAAAGTGAATAACAGCAAATCATAACAAAGCAATATCTGGTTGCCGCAGTCTGATTGGAGTAAACGTTTCAGCGACTCAAATGCGGACAGCTCTAAACTCCAAGCACTAAAATCGAGCAAAAAGACACTAATTCAAACAGAAAAAATACAAGTCAATCAAATCATTACTAGATACCCTACGCTGAAAATGGCAGAAATACCAAACCGACCAAATTCGCCAATTTTAAAAAGAGATCAAGCCAATCAGTCGCACTTAAGTGACTCGACACATGCATGAAAAATCAAGCAAATGAAAATAGGGGCAACAAGAACTGATTGGTAAGAAAATAGTACTCGTCTCTGATTGATATGAAAGAAAAAGAAAGAGAAAAACCAGTGCACAGCAATTAGACTGCTCCACTTTCGCAGTTTTTTCTCGGTAAACTAGTTATTGGTAAGAGAAGACTAAGAAAAAGAATTGGACAGTGAAAGATATAGTGTTTCAGTCGTGACTTGGTTGAGAGAAGGATCATAAATATTTTTGTTGCGTTGAATTTGGAGGCAAATAGTTGACGAACAACGATTCGGAAATATTGGAAAGAGAGTGGAGGATTCACCTGCGGCACGAGCATAATGGCAACGGTGGTACCGGCCACAAGATCGACCCGGAAGTCGCGCCATTTATAAGTACTCAACCAACGATAACAAGGAAAGAAGGTCTGGATCCACTGAGCAGGAGTGAGGCTTTTGATCTTAGAAGCCCATCTGGAGAAAAAAACGGCGGGCATAGAAGGTACGGAGCTGGCCGAAGAGTCCGGATTGGGGTGTTGCAACGGAATGATCTTAATTGGACGAGTTGAGGTTGAGGAGATGGGCATGGCGGAGGAGGAGGCGGAAAGAGAAGAGAGATCGCGGGAGCTGGAGGAGGCGTAGGTTATCTCCATGCCCATGCTCAGCGATGGCGCATTTCTGAAGAATGGTCGTAAAGGCCGCCTCTTCTCTCCACAAAAAGAAATAAGTCAACACGTAATTCTGTACATATATGGCAGGTGGAAAAGTCTCAAATAATCAATATTTTAAAAATCGAATCAAACCAGCTGGTTCGACCGTGGTTAGTATGAACCGACTAGTTGAGTGCAAACGATGATGTTTCAAAAATCAGAACTTAAAAACTCGAAACCGCTCTCGCCTTTACTCTGTACTCTTTGCCATCTTCTCTCCTAAGCTCTCATCGCTTCCTTTTCTGGATAAAGCTCTGGTACTTTTTAAGTTTCATATCTTTTTCACCTCTTTTTTTCCCTTTTCAGATAAAGCTCTGGTTTAACCCCTTGGCAAGGCAGGACGAGTGTTGTGGATATTCGCTTTGTGGGTCTACCTCGTCAAGGAATCAAGCTATCTGTGTTAGCATGCAAACAACTAAAAAGACGATAAAGGTGATTGTTTTTAGTTAAAGATGCGATCTATCATTCTTTCTTGAAATTACTGTTTCTCTTATTGATTGGGACTCTCTCTCAGAGCTGTAGTGGCCGTCAGGATGGATTTCTTCACGAGCAGTGACTGTCGGAAAGCTGCGGTGGCCATCAGGATGCAGTGACTCTCTCTTAGAGTCCACAACCACGGGTTTTTTTTCCCAGGAGCATGAAAGCTTCAAGTAATACACTGAGTTGGTTCGTCGAGATAGTTTTCTTCACGATGGCCAAGTTGTGTAATGTAGTATATAATTTTGAGAGGCTATGAAGAGGTAATAATTTGACAAGCATCATTTGGTGGATAATGTACGAAAACTAATAACTGAAGCTGGTGGATATCAACCACATCTACATGTTATCGTTGTCTCATTGAATCTACTATAGTGATAGTCAGAGGTCCTGCCTAGGCAGCTGCAGATTCAGTATGAATTCATGTGCATATCAGTCATTCCCATCAGAAACTACAGTTCATTTACTGATCCTTCTCTTTGCTCCTTGTCACATGATTGACCTACCTATGGAGTTAAAATAAGATGGCTCCAAAGTAAAACCCTGACTGATTCCAAGTATTGACATTGATGTTACTATCTGAAAACCCCTTCTCTTTTGCTGGTCTTTTCATTCTTAAGCGAGCAGTATGTTTGCTATTTCTATCCTCATCCTCTCTATTCATACTTTCTACACCTAGCCAATACATTGCTTGAATGTTATGGATCTGTTTCTATCAAATCTATTTTCGTAATCCAACAATTACTACAATCTAAAGTTGCTCTCTCTGGCATAGGAATTAATGTCAATTTTTTTGAATAAAAATTAATAGCAAAATTGGAGCATCCTTTGTTTTTCCCGGAGGATGATACTTAGCGTTCCGTAAGAAATGGTATCTAATTCCAATAATATCAGGCTCAAGCTTGTTACTTTTATCAAAAATTTCAATAATTATAGAATTCCTAATTGTTTGTTAATGCACATGCGTTTTGTTTTAGTTCTGCTATTGTTAGTGAACTATTTCGTTAGATTCTATTAAAAAGCCTGATCTCATGCTTAAACTGTGGATCAAGGTTCATTCCATACTAAAGGATCTGGTTCACAGATCTATCAGTGAGAGACGTGTAAGTTCCTGTTCATATTTATCTACTGAACATGAATTTTTGCGCTTGGTGACAACTATAACTTGGAGATTTAGATGCTATTATGCTATTAGCTGATGCATAGTGGGCTATATAAAACATTAGAAGCTTAGAACTTTTGGAGGAAAGTTGACTCCACTCTTTATTTGCTCTGACTCCAATAATTGTTCTTATTTGCTGATAACCTGTCTTCTTTACATGTAGGAACTAAAGCAGTATCCCACTTTGCGAGTGGAAGTTTGTGCTGTTGCTGTTGACTCATTTGAGGGAAGAACATAAATCCAAGAGTTTTCTTTTGTTTGTTGATGAATGGGTTTTGGAGTGAAATGCATATTCTAGTTGTCGATCCATACTTCTCTAGAGTTCACATTTGTTTAGTCGACTGGTTATTCAAAGTTCAAATATGTTAAAAGATAACATATAAGGATAAGGCAGTGGATAAATTCTTCTGCACGAGTACCAACTATAGGAGATTTCTTCTTTATTCATACTTCTGTTTATTTAATTTTCTTTAACATTTGAACTCTATTTGTTGGGCGCGGTTATCGGAGCCCAACTTCGGATCATGAACGTGAGCTTACTCCTATTGAAATTCCTTGAACATCACCGATTCACCTTCTTACTCTGATACTACAACTGGTAGGACCCGTGACGAGAACCCAACTAGCTTGTGAATATCCGATAACTTAAACGAATATTTACATCCCTCATACTTCTTAGTGCATTTCTTACTGCTGGAACATATGATTATTTACACTTCATTACCCTCAAATAAAAGGGGACTTACAAGTTCTAATATATCATAATCCGAAATAACCAATACAGACATTACAACTTTATCAAAACTCCAAACAATACAAAGTAAGATTATTTTATATAGGGTTCTTTCCATGAACCCTTATTAAGCATCATTTCACAATGGTGGAGTGCCTATGACAATCAAACATCAACAACCAACTTACTCTAAATCGATATAAACATACAACTCATAACTGAACTACTTAAATCTGTCATTTCGTTACTCAAGCAATCGAGTTCGAAAATACTTTGTTTACAAATCAAAAGCCACACTATTAGCTTAATTACAAAAATACAAGGTAGCAAATCTAGCAATTTCTTTAGGCTCTCGAACACTTGATCTTCTAGCTATAACTTGAGGATGGGGACAGGAAGGGGTGAGCTTAAAAGCTCGTGGGAAACAGTTTATAATGAAAAGATAAGCAAAAACCTTGAAAACAGTTCACTTGTATTAGAAAACTTTCATTGAGTTTATAAAGCACATGTTTCCTAGGCTTTCAACCAAAATCTATAAGTTGCAAAACATGAAATGCATCAAACTTGATCAAACATATTAAGAGCATATAATCACATCAGAATGGTTTGAGTAAGTCCGAAAACATGACGCACTACACATTTCCACTTAATGGTCCTGTGTAGTCGTGAATTTATGGGAGTCCATGAAGGAGTTCCATGCCACTAGCGGGTAAGCGAGAGAAGCCTATTCTTGGGTCAATGTGTACATGACGGTTCTTGAGGGACTACCACAAACCCACATAGCCAAAATGGCACTTTTCTTGAAAACTTGCTTATCATATACTTGACGTATATCTTGAAAACCCTTATTGAAAGCATGGTTTTATAAACATGCATCTTTTCAAAAATATCACTTTTGTGATCTTTTCCTTTTGAAGAACATCACTCAAATCATGTAACAAACATATGGCATATTTCACAAGTTATTCATAAACAATAATGCAGCACTTATAATGCAAATGAAATCAGAAAACTTTTTTTATTTAAAGAAAACAGTAGTAGCTTATTTATATTATAAACATGTACCCACCTTGATTTCCTTGCTTAAAGACTTGACTTGCTCAAAATGCTTCTTCTCTTGTTCGTCTTGTGTCTCTTGATCCCTTTTACACAATAACAAAATCCCACTTAATAGGGTTTTCAATTGAAAATCCCTCAAAGCATAATCACCTAAATTGGTTTCAAAATACTTAAACCCAAACATTTTCTAAACTCCATGTGTTGGGACTCGATCTCGAAACCGGATCCCAACTGAAAAATGGAAAGCGGAGACGAATAACAAAGAGGCAGAAACGAAATGCGAATCAAACATCAACAAGCTGATCAATCAAAAGTAAACGAAAGGCGGATCATAACCAACGAACGAATGAAAAAATGAAACACAAATCGAATGTATTGAAAGCAAATACAAAAGTAGCGAAAGAAGCAAAACATAAGGTGAAATCAAATCGGATACGAATCGAATCAAAGCAAACAAACGGTTCGATCAAACGAAAATCAATTTCTGACATCCGTGAACAAATAGCGTGGCAAACTATCCAGTTGGAAATCCTTAGACTAATCCAATACGAAAATGGTATAATTTTTTATTTTCTTTTCCTCATTCAAGTCAAAATAAATGATTTCCACTTTTGGAAATTAATCCTCATACCAAAGATCTCAATTCATATCATTCGTCTTAATCATACAATATCTCAAAATCATCTATAACAAAACTTATATTTATTCTCTCTTTTTGCCATACAACCAATTTTATCAAAAATTGGGCAGCATATCGGCTGCATTTTTAAAACCCAAAAACCTGCAAATAGCTTAAAATACTTCTATAACTCAGCATAATCAAAATCACACAATTCCTCGAACCTCCCGTCCGGAATTCAAACTCAATCTAAAACGCATTGTCCATATCCAATTCACATTCATTTCTCAATTCAATATACAAATCACATTCATACATCATATGTAATTCCCATTCATCTTAACTCAATATACAAATTCCCAATTCAAATCCAAACACAACC
>JANIPM010000233.1:33634912-33656940 GCA_027478405.1 Erythroxylum cassinoides
TACTGACAATAAGGCATGTCAAACAATAAACCTTTCTTTGGACCGATTTAATGTTCACATATTATACTGAATAATTGTCACGCATTTACCACCACAAATGTATATGCAATTCGGGCCAAATATAAACTTTCCTTTGGGCCAGTCCATATTCGCATGAATAACATACACACAAAACTTTTTAACATTCTAAGTTAAATTAATTTCACAAGAGAGGTTGCTTTGGCAACATGTTGCTTCAATTAATTTAATTTAAAATGCTATATATTTCTTTAAAATACCAAAATCTGAAATTAATACCAAAATTTACAAAATCTGTATGAAAACATCATAGCTCTAATTTCTTAATGCTATGACATTGACAATCCTGTCAGCTCAAATTGAGAATTGAGTCAAAATTTTAAAAATCAAATCAGAAATTATAATTTTTGGACTCAAAACTCATTCTTTATAATACTAATCTATAACATGTATACTATCGTATAAATCTAAAACTTTTCGATAGTTAATGTATACAACCAAATAAATACAATACATCTTTACTTTATTAAAAAAAACTGAAATCACCGTGACATATTTGGTTATAGGATAAAAAGAAGCTTTCAAAGCATTCCGGAGACATCACCACTAATGGGCAAAATTCAATTCTTTATCTAATGGTAAAACTCCATTCTTTATCTTATGGACAAAACTTCATCCTGGTTATTATCCAACGAACAAAACTGAATCTAAAACATCGAAAACGTTCTTTAAAAACATCAGAAGCTTCATCTTGCAAATCAAGGAGTCATCACCCAATACATATACGAAAATCATGATCTCAAAACCATGAGACAACTATGGAACTATCACCGTACATGCAATAACGAGACATGCAGAAAAGAATCGAAAAGAACTCCAATATGGAAGATAAAAGGAAAACCGAATAGCTATTCTTGATGACCTAATTAGAAATCGGCTCTGATACCACTTGTAAGGATTTTTATCCCTTTAAAATTCAAGATCGATTCATATCAAATCATTAAGAATAAAATAAAACGGAAGCATACTTGAATCCATTATGAAATCTGCACTGGAATTTTACGGTTTTGTCTTCCAAATTAGAACGTAGCCCTTTTTCTAGAGTTTTCCGTAACTCTCTGTTTTCTCTCTCTGATGATGAGATTTCAGATAAGAATTTAGGTTACATTTAATTTGGGGACCATAACTATTTATATTAGGGTAAAACCCTAATTTAATTTCTAGTTTGGCCCATCATAAAATTAGAAATATAAGCCCGGTCTCTGCACATATAGAGCCCACACTTAAAATAGATACATGAAGCCCAAATACCATAAACATATTAGACCACTTTAATTAATTGGGCTCAACTTTATATGATAGTCTTTATATACAATTATATACATATAAGCCCACATATTTAATTAAAAAATCCTTACTGCATGATCTTAACAGCGCTACTCCGCTTGCACTACTTAGATTCCTCCTGAATGGGAGTGGAGTTCCGGCTGCCCCAGTCACAAACAAATACACCGGATAGCTCCAATTGGCCCAGGGTCTTGTTACGATCAGTAGTTCTTCTGTGGTATTGTTATGTTGCTTTGTGCAATACTTGAACATAATAAATGCAGTATTTCTGGAATCATTAAAATTTGAGGTTGGAGGTTGGCTTTCTTGTTGCTTCCGCTAAAACTGAAGAATAGTTACAACCTACCATAACCGTCTTGGCGTAAACCGTCAATTGGATTCTTATGTGGCTGCTGTTAGTTAAAAAGCAAAGAATGTGACAATTTAATTGACTTTGTCAATCAATCTCCAAGCTCTGAAGCAACCTACTCCTGGATTTTTGGGAAAAACGAGTCCATCCATGGTCTTGCTTGAAGATAACAACTAGCGACCACAAAAATAGCTCACGGGTGAAGTCACCGATTGTATGCGTTTTAATTAATCTACGCGTCGACTTTGAATTAAAACTGATTGTGTTAACTTGTTGCACAGGGTAGTCATTTCTATTCAATGAAATGCTAATACTCTTCCTTGAAAAAATGATGAAACTATTAATTCCACCACCGAAAAAGACAATCTTGAGTTGAGCAATATCATCCAACTTGCCATAACTTCACCTTCTCCTGCTTTCCGTGTATTTTCTCTTTTCTTTCTCTCTAGTATGAGTACATACGGCGACATTGTGGACACCAGCTCTCCACACTTGTTGCCAGTTTGTCACACTTTCTCCGACCTAGCTATCTGGGATCCTTAAACCTTGAAAACTATACATCCTATTCTTTAAGCCATTCCTTTTATCATTTTGGTACTCAAAAACTTATTCTCACAATTGCCTAAAGTTTGCTTCCCTGTTTCAACTCTTGAATGATTATTATTGTATCAAAAAGCCTGATTTAATTTAGCAGTTTTAGGAATAAAGATTTCATGACTTTCACAAGCTTTTCAGATGGAGCTTAAATTATTAGTCAAACAAGGAAAGATTCGTACAGCACCCACGGTGACACATGGAAATAACCTATTAATTAAATGCATATGTAATGGAGTGGTTGATTATGCTGGCGTCCCCAGGTCTGATTAATTTTACATATCAATTTCGCTCTCTAAATCATCCATGCTCACTGTGGTTAAGATTAAAGATCAAGCACCCACAAACACACATCTTATATTTCTCCTCCTTGAAAAATAAAAAGAACAAGTCGAACGTTTTAAAGAAGGAATATATTTGGAAAGTATACAGGTTAGGTTGGCTGTGTTAGGTCCAGGCCCAGATCTCTTGCTGAAGACCACCAATCTCATGGATTCAAACAGCAGCGTCCTGCCTCACCAGAATCAGACATAATCATATATTACTACAGTTTTAATCCAATTGACTTGAAAATAATCGAATCCACACAAAATAATGTTAAAAATTCATATATTTGATTATTTTAAACATGAACCATTTAAATAATATACAATATTTTTCAGATAATTTATTTTCAAATTTAAAATATCTAACTAATGAATTTCTAATAATTTTTTAGCACGGGTATCTTGATATGATTTTTTAATGTTAAAATATTTAATAAAGTAATAAAAAGCTTTTTTTTAATGACTATATATTTTAAATGTCAATTTTAAATTAGAAGGTTGGAATAGACAAATCCACAAGTTTGTACCAAGAGACTGTTATTTCAATCTCGAGCTACTTAGAGGACAAGGTTACACAATTGATATTTCATATTGAATTTTATCCGAGTTACGCTAAAATTAATGTATTGCCTAAGTAATGTGTCTAGGAACAAATACAAATAGTAATGTTGGTGGAATTAGGAAAAGCCACATCTCATTTAAAAGAAGAAAAAGCTTTTGGTCAAATATCATATAGTAGTAAATAGATCAATAAACTTGGGATCTTTCCATTTATTAACAAGCAAAGTTCCTTGAATTTACGCTTTTTAAAGAAAGAAGAAAGACATGAACAAAGTTAAAATAGAAACACTCATTTGCTGAAGACTTCCTCCCTAGTTTATAGATTAATCGTGGAGTTTGATCGGTGAATCGACATAGAAATAGAATTGAAGGAGGAGAGTGTATTTTGTGTTATATGAAGAAATGATGTGTAGTGTACTCTCTTTCTTTCTCTGTCTCTCAGTCAAATAAACAAGGAAAGTCACAACTGAAAAGGACTACTATTGCCAATTTCCCTTCTCTCTCTCTCTAAAACTATTCCCAGTTCTTTAACAGCGTCTCTTGTTCGGATTCGTCGTTGCTACTTTTATGAATTCACCTTCTCATCTGTTGTTGTAAGTTTCAAATCCGAGTAACTGCACCTCTTTATCTCTATTGCTGCAGCTTTCGGTCAGCGGGACAGAGGGAAAGTTTTAAGAAATGGAAAACCTTAGAAGAAAGACACCAGTCCTTTTGTTTACGTAATTACTTTTTTTTAAAAAAAAATTATAATTTGAGCTTTTAAAAGTTAAGGTCTTGGATTTATATTTTGGGTAGCGTGGCTAATGTTTGATATTGGTTTTTATTTAAGTTTTGGATGTGTTGTTTTCTTTCTTCTTCTTCTGGGTTATTTTTTGATTTTTTGCAAATTATTTATTTATTTATTTTGCTTGTAGGGGCGCTCTGTAACATAAAAGTCTAGGATCTGGTTTGTTACCCTTTTAATAACATCTTCATGTTGCATCTAAATCCAAGTTAGTGTTATCGAAGAACAGCCAGGCTCTTTAGGGTTTCTGGGTTTGGGGCAATCCTACAGTTGCTTGAAATTTTGTGAAGTGGGATGGATATGATGAGCAAAGAGGAAGCCACCAATAGTACTGTGGCTCCCCAACTGCCTAACGTTTCCGGAGCTAGGAGAATGTTCTGGCGTTCTGCATCTTGGTCTTCTTCCAGGACTGCACTTCAAAATCCTGATGTGGAAGACAAAGATTCTGGTGCAGACCCAGTCGGTAATAATGGACATAACCGGAGATATCCAGCTCCATTAACCCCCCGTTCCCAACAGAACTGTAAAGCGCGGTCTTGCTTGCCTCCTTTGCAGCCTTTGTCAATTGCTAGGAGAAGCTTAGAGGAATGGCCAAAGGCGGGATCAGACGACTTAGGGGAATGGCCACATCCACCTACCCCTAGTGGCAACAAGACTGGTGAGAGATTGAAACTAGATCTATCTTCAATTCAGAAAAATCCAGATAGTAATGGAGGATTAGGAAAGAAAGAAAGGATTGCTTTCTTTGATAAAGAATGCTCAAAAGTAGCAGAACATGTATATCTTGGTGGGGATGCTGTTGCTCGAGACAGGGAAATTCTAAAACGGAATGGTATTACTCATGTGCTAAACTGTGTGGGTTTTGTTTGTCCTGAGTATTTCAAAGGCGATTTTGTATATAGGACTTTGTGGTTGCAAGATAGTCCGTCAGAGGATATTACGAGTATTTTATATGATGTTTTTGATTACTTTGAGGATGTTAGGGAACAAGGAGGAAGGGTTTTTGTTCATTGTTGTCAAGGAGTATCACGATCCACTTCATTGGTGATAGCATATCTCATGTGGAGGGAGGGTCAGACTTTTGATGATGCATTTCAGTATGTGAAGGCGGCAAGAGGGATTGCTGACCCCAATATGGGTTTTGCTTGCCAGTTGTTACAATGCCAAAAGAGAGTTCATGCATTTCCTCTCAGTCCCAGTTCATTGCTGAGAATTTACAGAATTGCCCCACACTCACCATATGACCCTTTGCATCTTGTCCCAAGACTGTTGAATGATCCTTCTCCTTTTGCCCTGGATTCTAGGGGTGCCTTTATTGTTCATATACCTACTGCTATATACGTATGGGTTGGCAAAACTTGTGAACCCATTATGGAAAGGGATGCTAGAGGGGCCGTTTGTCAGATACTTCGCTATGAGAAAGCTCAAGGGCCAGTAATAATGGTTAAAGAAGGTGAAGAACCATCTTACTTTTGGGATGCATTTTCTAGTTACTTACCTTTAATGGATAAATCTGGTGATGGAGCATATGCTGGGGATTCAGTATTTAAGACTTACCCAGGTGAGAGGAAGGTTGATGCCTATAATATTGATTTTGAGATTTTCCAGAAAGCTATTAAGGGTGGGTTTGTACCTCCATTTTCATCATCGGAGGATGAGTGTGAAACTCATCTTCCTGCTAGAGAAAGCTGTTGGAGTGCATTAAGGAGAAAGTATGCACCTGTTGGTGGGAAGGAGTTTCCTTCAGCTCCCAAAATTCTCCTCTCCAGGGTTTATTCAGATTCTGTGATTATATTACACGCTTCTTCTCCATCATCGTCGTCGTCGTCGCTGTCATCGTCATCATCTTCTCCTCCTTATCTGTCCCCAGATTCCATCTCTTCTGATTCTAGCATTTGCTCAAAGTATATGTCAGAATCCTCTTTAGATTCTCCTTCAGCTGCTCGAACTTTATCCAACTTGTCCAGCCTGTCTCTTCTTTCTTCAGGGAATTCTTCTCAACCAACATCTAACAATCCTGGCTTTATTGATGTCAACATTACATCACGGAGATGCTCTCATTTATCATTCTCTCCTTCAAAAAAATCTTCACCTTCACTTGCTGAGAGAAGGGGTAGCTTATCGAAGTCCTTGAAGCTGCCGGCGGTTACTGATCAAAGAAGAATGACTGATACACCCCCAACTTCTCTCGCCAGCTTGGAAGATGATACTGATATAAGCAAAAATTCATTCTCATGGTGTGATTCAGCTAATGTAGAAATGGATCTAGAGTTGGTAGCTAATGTTAAAGAGGGATATGGAGCTTCAATCCGAGGATGTAAATCTAGTATGTCTCCAAGTATATTGACTACTTCTGAGACATTTGACAAAGAGCCCACCTTTATAGATAATTATGACGAGTCTGTAAGACAGCATATCCTTGGAGAAGACTTAGGGCGCCCCACAAAAAATGGGATGGATTGTTGCTTGCCAGTTTGTAACCAAAAGAAATGTTTGGTACATAGCTGGCCCAGTTTGGAAAGGATTGCAGATTTTGGCGCCAGTAATTTAGATTCTAAGGCTGTATTTTTAGTTATAGGGACAAATAATGGTTTAGGAAGGGAAGATAATAGGATTCTATATGTTTGGGTAGGAAGATCTTTCTCTTGTGATAGAAACACGATGCAGTTACATAACAACAAAGAGATTGCAGATCTAGAATGGATTGACTGGAATCAAGCTGCTTGTCACATTCTAACTCAAATGGGACTACCAGGAGACATCCCTGTTAAGGTGTGAGTTTGAACTTGCAAGTATTTACCATCCTTTCTTTGTGAATTATGAATTTCTCTCTCTGTTGCCCGTTGCTATTTAGGTCTAAGTACCTGAATTACTATCAACTATGTTTTGCATTGTTTTTTATTTGTTCTTGTGTAAATATGGGTGTTAAAAATGCAGTTGTGGTTCCTTTGGCGATGTTAGTGTTATTTCTATGAACACATCTTTAATAGCGTTTAGTTGCAATTAATGTTTGGAAGGGATCTATGTTGATAAAAATAGAATTATTTCTATTCTTTTTTTTATTGGTAGTTAATTTATTTTGCTGCCTTGAATCTAGGTTGCTGTTGCTGATAAACATTTTTTGTTATATTATGATGCTGAATATGGACAGGTTATCAAAGAAGGATTAGAACCAGCAGACTTTCTTGCATTACTGAATTAGCTGTAGTCCCTAGTGAATGCACGAGGATTCTGTATCCTATAGCTGATCTTACATTGACATCTTCATAGTCCTAATTTGCATCAGAACTTTCCTGGCATTATGATGAGTTGATGCGGCAAACCAGTGAGGTAAGATGGTAACTTCTTAATCTTGAAGATATCAGAATAAATATTCCTGTTATCTAAGATTTATTGCTAGCTTATATGAACTTTGTGGTAAATCCAGGACAATATTATGGTTTTTCACTCAATGGTTATTGACCTTCTGCCTCTTTTAATTAGAAGTAGATACGTATGCTTCATTTAAAATTGGTCAGAGTGTCCGGTTTCTTGAGATAGCATAGTTTCATAGTTATAGCCTTTTCAATCTGGGTGAAATGCCTATTGATACTAAGTGAGAAGGGATTTGCTATTCTCTGTTTAATTTGGTACAAGAAAGTTCTTCCTTATATCAGAGAAATCTAATTCAGAGAGGATGAGAAATGTCAACATAAAAATTTTCTGCTTTTCCCCAAGATTAGCATACATTACAGTCAAAAGTTGCTTTGTGTATAAACTTGACTTCTTCTGGTCATTGCTTATTGGGTATTGTTTGCGAACGTTTTCTGGGGGAAGCAAGAATTGGTCATTAGGCAAGCCATCCTAACTTTGCATCATAGCCTTCATGTGTACGTTTTAAGGACGGTAGATATAACCATGCTTTATATCAGAAGGGAGTAGGTTTGGGAATAGTTATGTTTTCAATAACAGAAGTTGGTTACTTCTTTTCTCATGCAAGTTTATTTTGCGAAAAATATTTGCAGGTCTGCCTTTCAAGTTGTGGCTACCACCTGGTTGTACAGTACTGTAACTCCTTTGGTAACACAATCATTTTGTCCCACAATTTGGATGCGTTTGTATATTCGGAATTTTGAAAGATTAAGGCAAATTGAGACAAAATAGATACATCAATTATTCACTATTTTGATATATGCCACTTGCCATCATGATACTTGTTGCAAATGAATTTATGAATGGTTTTGAGCATAGTGTTGCAAAAAATTAACGGAAGATGGCTTGTATTAGAAACATATATAGTACTAGTCTAGTGTTGTGCGCCTTCGCTTGCCTCATTTGAGTGAGAACAAAAGGGTGTAACTTCACAGTATGATTTATGTTTTGGCCGCCAAGAAATGAACCTGTTCTAGAAAGAGGTTTTTGTTCTTATTGTACTCGATATTTCTCGTGTAGTATCCATCTTTTTTTGGCAGCTCAGGTCAATTTTCCCCTAGGAAAGCATCGAACAAACCTTCACTAATCAGTAGTTAGCAAAAAATGTTCTAACGACTTTAGAGGAGAATTACATCCGCGATAGATGTATTTTCACTGAAGTAAGAAGGGTCAAGTCTTTGACCAACGATACCAATGAGTCTCATAAGTCTGACCAAGAAACCAGTGCACGTGGGATATCCATTTGTAGTAGCTGTTACAGCAATGTTACAGATGCCCCAAGTGCAATCTGCGTCAATTGTAAAGCTGACTTACGTCCCTCAAATAAGATTCTGAAGAAGAGGCCAGAAGTAATATCGAGGGTGGCTTCCTGAAAGAGTTGGTGACATATATGGTTGTGGATGAGTTGGAGGTGAAGCCTATGTCAACAATCTCTAGGGTGACATTAGTAGTAAGTAAGTTTAGTATTCAGGCTATTGGTTCTCTTGAGGTATGTTGGTTTTACTTTTATCGTTTTATCTTAATATAAGCTCTGATGGCTTACCATAAATTAATTGCTGGTCTGATAGGGTTTAAAGTTGTTGATGGCTTCTTTCCAAAGCAAGCGAGTGTTAACAAGTGTCTTCCTTGTGAATATGTCGTCTTGAAGGTGTTTGCTTGGTTTATGTGAAGTTTAGATTCAGTATTGGTTTTTGGCTTCGGAGTGTTACCAAATTATGATTTGCAATTTTGTGGGTGAACGTGTTGTGACCATGGTTTGTTGATTTAAGATGTCCATCGTGTCTGAACTAGCAAGTAAAATCTAGTTACTTCTCGGTTTGAACTCTCGATCTTTTGCCTTGTGCTTCGTTATTGTTTATCTATTATAATTGTTTCTTTGAACATAAACCACACCGAAACATCAAAATTTGATCTATGTTGGACATGGTATGTGGAAAACTTGGCCTGTATCCTATATAATAAATGCCTTACTAATTAGCAGTTTAGAAGGAGGAACGTTTTAGAGTCTTCTCCTTTGTGGAAGCTTCATTTTTATCCCCAAGTGTTAAACCATAGTTTTTCCCCCGTGGAAATATTGAAAGAAGGGGTTTCCAATTGGGATGCCACCCTTATAGGCTTCTTTATGAATTAGAGGTTACCTTTACCAACTTTGAATTCTAGACTCTGTTATTAGATACACTTAGGCTGAAAAGAAATTATGGTTAATAAGCAAAGCATATTCCTCCTCAAATCTGAATCACTTACACAAGCACAACAGTTTGTAGATTAACCCATCTTTATTAAGAGATGGAAACCTAACATTCAAATCCAAAATCTCAAGATGAAACAAGTTTCTCTATAATTCAATATTCATAACCTGCTTTAGGAGTATTGGACAACTAAGGGGTTAAGTTAGTTAGCTATCTTGGAAAATCTCTACACCTTGAAGATGCCACTGCAAATATGACACGAGTTAGTTATGTATGCATTTGCCTGCTCATAGACATTCAACAGTCCCTTCCCAAGTTGATATCACTCCTAAGATTGGATGAAAATAGAGATATATTTAAGGACATTGTGAAAGTTTCTTATAATTGGAGACTAGAACTTCTCATGCAAATCACTACATGTGAGTGCAAAGAAATCATGTCTTTGTATCTCGAAAAGAATACTTTTATTGTCAATGAAAGTACTGAGAATTTGGACCACGAAAATCCTTCTACTAAAGAGCTCACTTAAAATATTATTTCAGTAATGCAAATTGCAGAATAGAGGGAGAATCCTCAATCTTTATCTTCGAGTAAAGTTGTCAAAACCCCTTGATGAGGGAGATATGTTGCCTAATGAATTGCTTAAGGAACCTAACAAAATTTTGGTAAAGGAACCCCAATCTCGGAGGAGGATGGGCTTGAGAATAATGAGGATATATTAAAGGGATCAATCTCTATCAAGCTTTCAATTTGAGAAGTAGGTAAGGATTTTCATCATCAATTTCTCTTTGGATTTAAAAGAGGAATAACGAAAAAGGAGACAACATTGAACACAACTGCTTCTTGATTATTTCTCTTCGATTTTCCATGGAAACAAAGGTGTTCTTGGCTGAAACTTGGAGACTCATGGAGAAAATGAAGGGCTAAATGTTCCGATGCCAGTTAGGAGGTGACTTTGATGCCAATGGCCCGGTTGAGCATTCTTTACTTGTTTTTGTTGTTTCTTT
Organism: Erythroxylum cassinoides; assembly: GCA_027478405.1. Taxonomy (NCBI): domain Eukaryota; kingdom Viridiplantae; phylum Streptophyta; class Magnoliopsida; order Malpighiales; family Erythroxylaceae; genus Erythroxylum; species Erythroxylum cassinoides. The sequence continues at coordinate 33,645,499 of JANIPM010000233.1, forward strand.
CTCTCTTATTGAATTGATTGTGTTATTCTAAGCATATGGATTTAGGTTTTGTGTATGAATTATCGTATTATTATGTAGTTCAGTTGTTTGTATGAACTCATAGCTAGAATTTTAATATAATTCGTAACTGTTATATTTGAGATTTGTTTGTAGCAATTAATGGTTCATAATCATTATGGATAACATAATCTAGATTAAATGACGCATTGTATGTGATTATTGCCTTGATTAACTGATTTTTCTAATTTATAATGTGAATACCTAATTGAATCTAGAGATCGTAATCTAGGTTATTCAATAGCTAGGTTTAATTAACGATCGTATTTTAACTAAACATAACCTAAAGGAAAACTTTGGTTAATTGATTGTATCATTAACCTACGATTAATTTAAGTGGTAATTAGTAGCGGGTTTCATAATTAATTTGGATAATAACCTGTCGAATGTGAAAGCTAGATTTAGTCTATTATTTGAGTTGATATTAGAATTCGACTTTTAATTTTAGTAAGACGATTAACCAATCATTTCCCTTAATAACGCATAGGAGATTAAATTAGTGAAATTAATCCTTAAGAGTCTTCCGTATCAATTAATCTATTTGTTTTACTTCCAGTTGAATCCTTTACTTTTCAAACTAATTTATAGTTTTCTTTTAAAGCCTTCATTCAAAAAACGAGATAGAATGTTTAGGATTGCATTTGTTTTTATTTTTCATTCAAAATTAATTTAGGTTAATCAATTTCACCTCTGTGGGAAATGATGCTGGGTAATCACTACAACTACCTCATATACTTACAAGTAAGATAGCCTAGGTAATTTTTAAAACTTTTTGGGGGCAACAACTTTTTATATTTATTTTCTTTCATTTATTGTATGAGATGATGATGGATCTTAGATTGTTGATGATTTTCTAACTTGTCCTTTGGGATTTGACATTGATTCAATGTTAATATAGTCATTTTGTGTTATTTTGATAAGGTGTTGTGATTACTTGTGGAACTTGCATATTTAAGTAATAAACCGAGAGAGTGAATTGAATAAAAATGATTAGGTTAGATTAATGAGAGTTAAGTAATCTAATAGACCAAGTGACTAGTCATATTGGTTATTGTGCAGAGAGAGATCCCGTGTGAGACCTAGTAGTCTATTAGAGGGCTTAAGTTCTAATTAGAGTTGTGGGTTTTTTTTGTAAATTGACAGATTGCAAATTCCATAATTTAATTAGGGTTTATTGTTGATTGCAAAAACAAACTATATGTTTTACACTAAAAACTGCAAAAACAAACTAAAAGTAAACTGCAAGTATAGGTATACTGGTAGATATTGTCCCATAAAGATTGTGCTTAGGCATCACTTAGTTCAGGTTGTGCTTTGTTTAAGACTCAAATTTGAATAATAAGCTGAAAAGGAAACTAAATTAAACAAATTAGTAACGAAAAAATAATATAACGATGGAAATCCGACAAGAGAATTAATCAATTTATGAAAAAGGAGATTTTACCTATCATTAATGCTAATCTAGCCATTTTTGCCTTTACAGGTGTCGGTTCTATATGATCGTATATTTGATTACTTTTTATCGAGTTATAACCATTCCTTAAATTGTAAACCCTAATCGAATTGTAGACTTACAATATCTCAATTCACAAATTACCTATAATTCTAATTAGTTCTAAAGCTCTATAATAAACAATCGGGTCTCGCACGAGGTCTCTCTCCATAAAATTGCCGTCTATATTGATTAAGTGGTTAATTAAATTGCCTAACTCTTGTTAATCCAATGTAATCATTTTTATCTAATTCACCCTCTCAGTTTTTTATCAAAATATACAAATCCATTAATCAATCACAAAATCAAGTAAACACAATTCAACTATATTAACAATAAATATAAGCAAAATCCCGAAGGAAAAGTTAGAACATCATTAACAACTCAAAATCCATAGCCATATAGCACATCTCAATCTTACACATTAAATAAATAAAAAGTTAAATGGGAGAGGAAATGAAACTTAGGTTAGATGATTCAAGAAAGTAGTGGTGCTCCTTTCTAGAGTTACATCATAATACTTTTATAGTCTTTTTCAATTAAAGTAACCCTAGTATGTCCTTTGAAAACTTGAGTTCAAAAATGACTCTCCATCTGTCTGTGCGCAGATCACAATGGTGGCCTTTAGTGCACAATTGTGGTTGGTTTATTTGCTCTTTGTCATGATTATGCCAAATTTCTCATGATCGTGGACTTATGCTTGAGCTTCTATCACGATCGTGACATATTTGCCATAGTCGTGGGCCTATACTGGTACTTTTGTCACGATTGTGGCCTGCCTGCCACGACTATAGGACTGTGTTTTTGTTCAAGTCTCCTCTAAAACTCTTGCGAATGTCTTGAAGTACTAACCAACTCATCACGACACCTCATATATATAAAATTGAAACTAAAAAATATGTTCTCAACCAAAGAACACTTAAAACGCAAACATTTATGAACTAACACAATTCTTAACCTAAACACACATTAAACAATCAAAGTAACCACTAAACTCATATCAAATTACCTATAAAAATATAATGCAAACTACACCTATCAACATCCCCATATTTAAACTTTTGCTTATCCTCAAGGAAAGATCAAATACAACTAATAAAATTCTATCATTTCATTTTCACAAAGATTAAAGTATGCAATCTCTCAAACTTTGGCCAACTCAAGTGTTAAGCTACTGCACACATCAAGACCAATTTTTATTAGTGCCTATAACCAAACTCAACTCATGAAACCATCACTCAAAGATTGGTATAAATTCAAAATGTACCTTCCTTATGGATTTCACTCATTTCTCTCAAGTGTTTGATAGTTAGTGTTTCGCTCAAACTTCCTATAGGAAACTACACTATCATAGGCTTGCTAATACACCAATTCTACTTCATAATGATTACATGCTATGATAGATCAAAAGGGCTTTGTTTTTGGTTGTAATGTGGCTAGGGTTAATATGGGCCAAACGGGTTTTGGGGGTTTATCATAAACATTTATTCCGCACTTATTGAAGCTACTACATGTTATTCATTTCTCTTTCCTTTCCTTTTCTCTTTTTTTCATATGATTTTGTTTTTTTTGTTTTTTGTTTTTTAAATATAATAAAGAAACAATGAACAAAAAATAACAACTATATGCAATTGGATCTTAACTTGTGATTCCACACTAAAGTATCACTTAATACTCTATTCACTTGTGATTGGGTATGCTAATGGGGTTTGTGGGTTTTAAAATTGGGTGATTTCAAGAAACAAAAGGTTAAAGGCTCAATATGGCTAGCAAGGGATAATAAAAGGTCATTTAAGCCAAAGGTTAAAGCAAGAAGGCCTTAATCATTTCTATCTAGCATGCATCCAGTAGATTTAAACCGATTCAAAGCAAGTACTGAAGGTAATTACCTAACGAAGCATCATACAAACAAAGATATGAAATGACTAGAATGGAGTCATAAAGGCTCAATTCCTCACATAGGCTCAAATGAAAATCCATTACGCTTCTATACATTACCTCATTATTCAAGTGTCAAGTTTTGAGTAAGCTTATGCTGCCAACTACTTTCATCACTCCATATGGTTCACTCTCCACTCAATTAGCCTAATTTAAGTTCACGCATGCATTTAATCTTATTCCAACTAGCATAATATAATCTCATGGCAACACATTCATCACACAGATTCAAATGTAGGGGAAATGACATATCTAATACTAATACCCTAACATGCATCCTAAATGAAAAACAAAAATGCAAAGATAAATGCAAAGACTACCTCCCCATACTTGAACAAAACATTTTCCTCAATGTACAGAAGAGAACATCTAAAACCAATAAACAACACCATTAAAAACAAAACAAAAAATAAAAAGAATAATAGAAGAGATTAAGGGCAAGATGGGCTTATGATGGTGGTGCCAATGGAAGTGACGTGTTTTTCCTCTCGTCTTTTGGTCTTCCAATAAGCTATGATGCACAATAAATTTTCAAGTAACCTTAAAACGTATCATTGGGGACTTACACAATAAGAGAATGAAGGGTGAACCAAGTTAAACTAAATTAAATATTATCAAATCAAAACAAAACCACACTAACACAATGACAAATAAATGAAAGATAAACCTGCTAAGTTAAGGTCATTAGCTTAACCATTCCATATGAAATCATAAAAGAGTGAGTGAAAGGAAAGAAAGTACTTCCCTTTCTTGTGAGAACGACCCTTTAAAGTAAAGCTTGCACCTATGCCCATTTACCTTAAAAGTTTCACCCTTTTCATTTTCTAACTCCAAAACTTTTCGGGAAATAACTGAAATTGTGAATTGAATAAAAACACTAAGTCCCCACTATTGAATTCTTTTTTCGTAATGAAAGACACATTGTAGACTTTCAGTTTTATGCAATGAAATAAGGAAAAAGATAGTTTTTAAAATATTGTGATTTTCTTTTGAAGCTTATAAGGGATTAATGTTATGATGCCATGTGAAGTGAATGTAGTGATCGAACGTAGCATACCGTTATCGTAAGATATGTACCAGAATGACCTCCAGGCATCCCGGTGTATATACCCTACGGTAAGGGGGTCCTACAAGTTATTTCATCCAATTGAACCTAGGAATAAATTATCTCTATTAAGAATCACCTAACCCTTTCAAATCAATTAACTATTGTCCAGAAAATTAAAAGCATTAAGCACATAATGAAATAAATAACTAAGCTGGCAAGTAAATCAATGCAAACCACCATAAATCACGTACACACAATCAATTAGGCTTCTGCATAGAATCCTGGTAGTTCATAATGTTAATAATAACTCTAAACAAGTTTAACAAAATCAGAGAATTCATTTAATCAAATTTAGAATCCAAACTAAAATCAAACTAACAAACTAAACCCAATAGTTACTTCCTTGCAAAGAATGAATGTGTAGCCTTCAATCTCTAATATGAGAGCCTCCTAATGAGTATTTTGTCGAATGGAACTCTCTCCCCCAGATTTATTTTTTTGAAAAAAACTAACAAATGTTTTATATAGGCCTTTGCACATGAAAAAGCATGTATTCTAACCCTAATTATTCCCCAGGAGCTAAGAATTCTAAAACAATTAGGAAATTAAGTCAGTTTAGGAAACTAATTTTGGACGAAGATTAGGCATGATTTCTGGGTATGATGTTGACCTCTTTTATGTCCTTGTTCTTTGGGCTCTTGCATCACCTCGTTTGGACATGTATAACTCAAGGTATGTTCCAACCATCATGACTTAGTCAGTAGTCAATTACAACTTCTTTGTTGTTTCGACTTATCAAAAGACAGACTTGGGCTTTGAATTCTTCATATGAGGTGTAGTCCATTCTCCTACCTTTTTTTAAAGCTTTGAATCTCCCCAATTGGAGCTGAAATAAAGAAGATATATTCAAAAAAATTGCACTATTGGCATTTTTAAACAAAATCACCTTTCACTTATAAAAAGTGAACATAAATCCAATTTCGGTGCTTTTTAAAGGTAAAATCAACTAGGGTAATCAAAATGTAAGAAATTGAGGGCATAAAACATAGTGTAAAATTAGCTTATTATTTATATTTATATGTTCATAGATGATATCGTTTCATGGAAAATTGTCAAGCAAACATTTCTAATCTCTTCTACTATACATGTGGAGTTTGTTGCATGGTATAGAGCTACTTTATAGGTAGTTTGGTTGAGAAATATGAACTATGAACTATCTGTGGTTGATTTAGTTACTAAGTTTTATAACTGTATTGTGATAATATTTCTACAGTGTTGTAGAGTAACAACAATAAGAATACATATGATCTAAGAATTTAGAGGTAAAATATTTGACTGTAAAGGAACTTGTACAAAAAGATGATATTATATTAGAACTTCTTTTTACCGAGTATATTCTAGTTGATCCTTCGATTAAAGGACTTTGGTTTGCTATTTTTGATGTACATGTCTTTGTATGATGATTTAAAAGTCCTTTGACACTATTAATTAGAGATAATTATATATTTACTCTACATTTTTTCTTCTTTTGTGTTGTGATTGAATTTATATATTGATGATTATCAATTTATTTTAAGTCTTATTTATTATTTACGCTATCATGATACATGTGAAAGTATTAGTTCAATTGTGAGTAATCTATAGTATGCTACAAGTCATATGGCACATATATATAGTTAGACCTTTATCCTTTGTTTCTTGACATATTAAAATATCTCAAGATATTATTAGGTTTACAAGACATACAAAGATATAATTTTTAATCCCATAAAAGTTTTTCCTAATACAATTTAACATACAGTAAGGGAAAACATATTTCCCTATTTTATTTTAGTATAAATTTCAAAGAAATTAAGAACGACAAATGAAACATGGTGCATTGTAGATCATTTGGTTACCATTATTGTTTATCACACGCTATTTTCTCACAAATGTTAGTAAAAATATTAGATACGTGATTGTGATGGATCTTTATCATTCATAACATATATTTGTTGTTGGCCCCCGAATTTTTTCCTTGATGAATAAGCACGATTTAATGATTTTTTGAGGTTTTAATAGATTAAATTTTTTGAGCTAATTATTATTTCAAAGTTAGTAGGATTTATTGAATGGGTAAGTGGAATTAAAGTGTTAAGGTTATAAAAATGTTCAAGGGTATTTTTGACAAGACACGTAAGGATAAAGAACATAAGGCATATAAGGAAGGGTAAAATGGACATTGCACACTCAGAAAGGGTAGGATTGGAAGAGGAAAACATAGTCTTACATTTAAGAGAAGGACAAAACGTGAATTGGGGGAGCGAAGAGAAATAAGGAAGAGAAAGAAGAGAGGTTTTAGTGGTTGAGAGAAAAGAAGAGAAAAACAAGCTACAGTTTCAATTTCTTAGCTTTCAAGAGAGATTTTGAGGTTATTCAAGAAGGGAAAAAGGTAGAGAAAGAGAAGAGCTTCCATTTGAGCCAAAGATCTTTTCATTTGGTGAAGAATCAAGGAAAATCAAGAAAGAAAAGAGAAGCAAGAGTAGAGACATTTTGAGCAAGCCTATAAGCAAGGAAATCAAGGTGGGTACATGTTATAATAGAGTAAATAAGCCACTACATGTTTTCTTCAAATCAAGAAAATGTAATGTTTTCAATTGCATCATAAGTGTTGCATCTATCGCTTCTTCAATGAATTGAGAAATTGTTATATGTTTGCTACATAAATTGTGTTGATGATTTTTGAAAGGATTTTGGAAGTGATTCTTTTTGAAAAGATGCAAGTTTATGAAATCAGGTTTTTGGAAATTATTTTCGAAATATCTCATGTCTATGAAAAGTCAAGATTCAGAAAAGTTCCATTTTGGGCAATATGTTTACAAGATGTAAAATACATGATTATGTGGGTTTTTGGTGGTCCCCTAAGTTAAGTCACGTGGACGTTGACCAAGTTAAAGGCTTCTCCCGCTTACCCGCTAATGACATGGAGCTCCTCCATGGACTCCCATAACTTCACGGCTACGTAAAACTATTATATAGGATTGCGTTAGTACGTTCGGTTCACGACTTCACAAGACCCTTAAGGGAAATGTGTAGTACGTTTTGTTTTAGATCCACCCAAACCATTCTGATGTGCTTATGTGCTTATGATCTGTGAACAAGTTTGATATATTTATGTTTTATGGTTTGTAAATTTGACTGCACGATAAGAATTCGAGAAATATGTGTTTTATGAACTCAAAGAGAATTTTCTGTGACAAGCAAATGCTTTCAAATGTTTTGCTTGTTTTCCATTATAAACTATTATCTACGAGCTTTCAAGCTCACCCCTCTTTTTATCCTATCTTCAGGTGATAGCTAAGAGACCAAGTGATCAAGAGTCTAAGGGCATTTCTCCAAATTTGCTTATTTTGTAGTTTGAGTTGATTTTAGGAAAGCAAGAAGTTTGTTTATTCAAGGACCTTTTGTAATTTGATATTTTGAGACGATGATGTAATGTGGCTTGGAAAACCATTAAAGATTTGTAAAACTTTATTCTTTTGATGTTAATGAAGTGTGAATGGTGCATGGATGATGTGAGTTGAAATTAAGCATACGTGAAGAAGTAATCAACTTGAGTTGATGATTTTGGAACATAAATCGTTGAAATATATATATGTATGCACAAGTGAGACGTTACAGAAAGGAAGATAGGAATTATAACTGATCAGATATAGTTAAAGGTGATGAGACAAATGAGTTGAGATTTGAGAGTTTAATGAAATCATTTTGGTAGCTGAATAGTTATGCTGAGAACATTCCAAGTTTGCATAATGCAAAATTTCAAGTCTTTCATAAGGGAAAAATTCGTATTCTGACTTTAGGGAAAAATCTAGATTGATGTAGGATGAATTTGACAAGTAGTCTTTATGGAAGTTGTAGCTTGTCTTTCTAGCTTTCCAACACTATAAAGTATGAAATTTTTGGATATCGGAATCAAAAGTTATGATCCTTATAAGTGGAGATGCGCAAGAGTATAGGAAGTATCGTTTGGTGATGATGTATTGTTTGGGGATGACGTATCGTCTGGTGAGGACACATCATCTGGTGAGGACGAATCGTCTGGTATGATACCAGACGTATCGTCTGGTGTGGACGCTTCATCTGGTGATGACATATCGTCTGGTGTGGATGCTTCGTCTGGTGAGGACGTTTCATTTGGTGAGGATGTATCGTCTAGTGAGAACGCTTCATCTGGTGAGGATGCTTCATCTCGTGAGGACGCTTCATCTGGGGATGACATATCGTTTGATGACGTCATATCGTTTGGTGATGACGTCATATCAAGAATGCACTGTTCATCTGATCCTATAGTCTGGTCCCATTTTTGACCCTATAAATGATAGAATTTGTCTTTTAGGTCTTTATCAAAGTTGTATATATTGAAGTTCTCTTTTGAACCATCCAAAGACCACCTCAATCCGAGTTCTCTAGAGAAAGTTATGGCCATTTTTCCAATTCATCTAACCCTTCATCTGGGTTCATCTGATCCTTTCGCCTGGTCACATTTTTGACCCTGTAGACGATCTAATTTTTCTTCAAAGTTTTCATGAAACTTGTAGATCCTGAAGTCCTCTTTCTAACCATCTAAATAACACCTTAATCTGATGTCTTTTGAGAAAGCTATGCCAATTGCAAGATATCTTTCGTGTATTGTTCATAACCTTCTTCTGATCACTATTTATCTTGTATCATCTAGTTCAATTCTAACCCTTTAAATGACAAAATCTCAATTCAATGTCTTCATGAAAGATGTAGATATTGAAGTCCTCTCTCTAACCCTTTAAGAATAAACTTGATTTGATATCTATAGAGCAAGTTATGCAAATTTTCTCAAAATAAGTTCAATATGATTGAGGACGGAACCTTGTTTGATTTCCTTCGGCCAATCTTTGTTATACGACCTCCAAATGAAATGATTCTTGAAGGAATAGATCCCAACATACATTGTGCTATCTCTCCATAAAAATTTTCAGCATTTCGAATTGATTATAAAAAAGGTTTTGATTAAAGGAAAGTAAAGGAATCTGTTGGAATAGTATGAACTGATATTATTTTACTGAACATGCTTAGGTATTTTAAATATATTGAATCTGTAGGGTTCCAATCGAGATGATTTCTAATATGAAGTAAACTAGAGACGTAGGTTTACAAATTATATTAAGAGGTCTAATTCTAATTCAGCCTCTAAGATGTTTAATATTTAGATGGAAGTTGAGTATAGAATATTTGCTTCAGTATAAGAATGATTCAAAAAATAGGGCCTGACGCTTACAGTATCAGATAATAAAAATGAACTTAGGATGACTAACGAGGGTTAATTGTTATAACCATACATGGTAACAAGTACAAGCACTCATTTTACGACTCAAAATGTTGGGCTTCAGAATCGGGATCCAACAATTGTGATATCAAAGCCAGGTTTTGGATCTTACATGGGCATTTTTGGAAATATGTATCAAGTTACATGTAGTTGACATGTTTTAGCATGCAGCAGCAACTAATCCTTAGTTTAAGACGCATGTGTATGAGTTACATGCATGAGTAATTGTTAAGAGTTTGACTTGATAGAAATAGTAAGAAGAGAATGATGATCTGCCAGTATGTGAGAAAATGAAAAGTTTGTAAAGGTTTAGAAATAAGGAATATTATGTAGTCCGATATGATTGACATAGATTCAGTATTTATGATTATGTTAGTGAATATGGTGATGAAATTTTGTTGTGGATAATTAGAAATGGGAAATAATACCTAGTTAAATATGATGGATAATGAGTCAATATATTTGTATTGGTGGAATTGAATATGACCTTAATATTGTACTGTGAAGGTGTACCCTGAATGTGATATGGATGTGAATATATTAGCATGGATTGTTTGAGGAAAATAGGGAGACAAGTAGAAATGATGAGAATAAAGTGTACAAGTAGAATGTAAGGAAACATAAGTTGCTATGATCTTAAGGAAACATAAATTGCTATGATCTTAAGAAGATGAAATTGGAACCTAAGTGGTTGTTTGATTAATATGACAAGAGTTATGATCCTCCATAAGAATTTGTTAGTGGAATTGAGATCCATGTATAGTTCTAATTGACTTTAAGCATCACAATCATTATCATGGTGATTTCATTGGAATATTGTATGAGGAGTTAGATGATAAAAAGAGTCATCCGCCTCTTTATGCGGATGAATCAAGCCAAGGATGGTCGAAAACAAGAATTGATGGAGATGTTACTGATAGGTGAAATTGATTAATATTAGAACTTAAGTGATTCAAGAAGGATGAATGAGTTAGGTGGATCAAAACCTAGGGTATGGAATATAGTGAGATAGACATAAGAGTTAAGTATATTAACACTGCACTGATGTGAATTATTAAGTGAAAGTTAAATTTATCTCTAAGAGTATCACCGTGCCAAGGTGGGCTCAGGCTAGGAAAAAAAGATTAGCTAAGGCCGACATGAATAGGTTTCTATGAAATAGTTATGAGAAGTGCTACTGAAAAAAGATGTCTTAGATTTGTAATATGACATATGTAAGTATGTTAAGAATATTGATATGATATGATATTAATGTTATCGACACAATAAGTGGAAAATTGTGAGTAATCTGAAATATATTGAGGGAACAGATAAGACAGTGTGATATCTGAATAAGTCATAGAAGAATGGATTGAATGTTGGGACCCGATCCGGAAACCGGATCCCAACCGAAAGACGAACGAATAGCACAATTTGAAACGGAGGCGAAAATACAAAGCAGCGGAACGAAATGCAAAACGAAACCAAAGACGAAAACGAAAGCAGATCAGATAGCAAAGCGGATCGAATCGAACAAATCGAAATAAAGGAGACACGAACAAAACCAAAGTACCAAACGGATGCAAA
>JANIPM010000233.1:33667786-33678771 GCA_027478405.1 Erythroxylum cassinoides
TAAGTTACACCATTTTTTCATAAGAAGAATTCTCCTCTCCCAAATATTCTTACATTTTAGTTTCGATTTTATAACACTGCCAAATTATTTAACAAGCATTAGAAGCAACAACAGTATATTCTACTTCATATCGTGAAAGCACAAAAATTGATTACTTATTTGATGATCACGAGTGGGTCATTTTCCAAAAATAAAATAGTAACTTAAAGTACATTTACAATCACCAAAATCTTTATTCCAATCGTTGTTCCAATATCCAACTAGAATCAATCGTCTATACTGAAATAAAATAAACCAAAATCATAAGTGCCCTTTAAATATCGTGAGATATACTTAGCTACTTGTAAATGAGAATAATATATATGGTGACTTCATAAATTTACTAATTAAGCCAACTCCATAAGAGATGTCCAACCTTGTACAAGTGAGATATCTCAAACTTCTTACGATTTTCTTATAATACATTGAACCAACACATGACATTTCTCCTTTCTTTGTTGATTTTACACCTATCTTCATATGGATTCTTATAGGATTGCAATTTAGCATTCTTCAAAAGTTCAGTAATATATCTCTTTTGAGAGATAAAAATTCCATCATCTCTTTGAACCACTTCAATACCAAGGATATATGATATTAGGCCAATATTAGCCTTTTCAAATTCTTGTATTATATATTTCTTGAAAGCTTCATTCGTGTTAGACTTATTGCTTGTATATATTAAATCATCAATACATAGACACATCATTAGAATATCACTGTAATTATTAACCTTCACATACAATGCATGCTCTTAAGAACATTTATTAAAGCTAATCTTAAGAAAGAAAGAATTAGCGTATCTATTCTAGGCTCTTGGAACTTATTACCAAGATATTGTTTGCTAAACACATCTTCTTTAAGTGGGCCATTTAGGAAAGCCGACTTCACATCTATTTGATGTATTTTTTGATGATTTTGTGTAGCTAAAGCAATACAAGTTCGAAAGTTTTTATTTGAGAAAATAAGGAAAACATTTTTTAATAGTCATATCCTGATTGTTGCTCAAATTCCTTTATCACCAATCTTGACTTATGTATCTCCACCTCGTCATTTAAATTCACTTTTATTTTGAAAATCTAGTTCACATTAAGAACTTTATACCCTTATAGGAGATTAGTAAGAACGCTTATATTGTTCTTCTTAATTATTTTAACCTCCTCACGTATAACCATTTTCCATTCAGGATTTTAGACTACTTCTAATGTCATAGGTTAAAAATAGGTAAAGAAAGAAAAGTATATCATTTCTCCATCATCAACAACTTCATCATCAAGATGTATCTTATATTCTTGTAAACATATTAGTAGGCTTGACATTTTTCCTTAGGCCTAACCTAGCCCCGACCAAAGTCAACAAGCCTACCCCAATTTAACCAAACTTTGAGCTAAGCTCAACCTTTTTTTATTTTAAGGTTTTAAGCTGAACATAGAGTTAGGCATACATGTTTGACCCGATATAGCCAGAACCTTTACTTCAAATTCTATATTAAAATATGCCATTTTATGATAAGCAAAATGATGTTATTTGGCTCAACATTGTTGATGTCGATGTGTCCACATTAAAATGACATCACTTTGCTAATTTAATATGGAAACAAAGTCCCTCTCTAGTTTCCAACTAAGAGTTCGCTGTGGTTTGTATCCAATAGTTCGATCTTTGCATTTGCTCTCGCCTGCCTCTACTTCTCAACTTCCTTTGCTCCTTGCCTTTTCTCCCACCTACCTCTATTTGCCTCTAAATGCCAGTAACCCTTGTTTTTGAGTAAGTTTTTATGTATTATAATGCCTAATCCTTTGAACATGTGAAGCATATATCAAATCAAAAAATTCTAGAATTGAGAGTACTAAGATATTAGCTTGGACTAATATAAGAAAAACTTAGATGTGATTACATCCTACTCTTTACAAAAATCACATGGTTAAGAAAATTAAGGACCTATATTTTTTGATATAAAGAAGTTTAGTTTTTATTTGTATGTGTTAACTTTATTACTTTGATCTAAACACCTAAAATGTGTGAACATAATTTGTTATTGCAAATGTTTCCCTAAATTGCTAAGTGAAAATCAAGAAGATGAGGAGAATGGAATGAAGCAAGTTAGAGTTCTTGAAAATTATCCAAATAGTCTTATGTCAAATCAATTTTGATGTTAAAAGAGTTTCTAATCAACCATTTCTTTCTATTTTCCATTCATTAAAACCTTTTACAATATCCCTTCCTATAATCATGCTTTCAAACAAAAATGGCTCAATCCCTTTCATTATCTTTTTCTCCCCATTTTTTTTGTCTACTGACGATTGTTTTTTCCTTTTTAATGTTTAATGGAGAGTGAAAAAAAATAGGATCTAACGTAGTTATATATAAGAAGCATGATTATGTGAATAATTATGGATGATGAGTTTGCCGTAGATATTTTCTAATGAGGTATGTATATGTAATCACCTAGACATTGCTTTTTCATCTATAAATGAAAATCAACCCTTTAACTTTTGTCTTCACTTTTAGCATTTTCCTCTTTGGATGAGAAGCTTTCATGGAGTCATTATTTTCTTTTTGTTCTTATTTTTCCTAAGTCTCATATGTTCTAAAATTTTATGAAAAAGAGGCCCTTCTTTTGTATATGGGGAAGGAGCATTTAGAGCAAGAACTTATTAAATTAGTTTTTAGATCAAGAATAAGATTTTTTTTCTAATATGGAAACACATATGTATATATGCAATAAAGGACTTTTCGATTTATGCTTCCTTATTCATCTTAAAAAGGATATATGTTATATATCCCTTTACTTCTTATTAGCTTAGCCTTTTTTTTGGTAAATGAGAAAATCTATTGTAACTAAAATAGATAAAGTGTTAGTTAATGTAAAAGAAATGATCAAACAAGGACAAAAAATGGGGAATATCATTAGAAAACATGAAAATGATGTTAGTGCATCTGTTATAAGTGTTAAAGATATGTATTAAACAATTTTATTATCATGAATGCTTAATAATTTCTCTTCATGAATTCCTAGATATTTTTATTTATGGATGAATGGATTATTTGATGAATAATTTAATTATAATAAGTTATGGATGAAATCATGGATTGTTCAAATAACCTACTATCTTTCCTTATGAATCTACTCTAATTTCTTCTTTATAAATGATTATGCATATTCTAAACATTTGATGCAGAAGTTTTGGTTTATTTTTTCTTAAAATAATTATCTCATTTATGTTGATTATGTTTACTAGTTTATATACATGTAAATGTTCATTAAATCTAGTATATATACATGTAAATGTTCCTTAAAGTGTATATATACTTACAATTGTCTATGGATAACTTATATGCTTATTATTTAAATGCTCATTAAAGTGTCTGTATACATTTAAATGCTCATTAAAGTGTATGTATACATATAAATGTCTATAAATAACTTATATGCTCATATATGTTGATTGTTTTAAATGGATGACCATATTCCTTCAGTGGAGAGTTTTAATTCAATGCTAGACAATATACTAACAGAGAGCTCTAATCTAATACCAAGTGACAATATATTAACAAATAGTTCTAATCTAATGCTAAGCGAAGAAATGATTAAACCTGAAGGAATATGTTCATTAAGAAGCATAGGATCACTTCAACAAGACTTAATCAAGGGATGGAGTTGAAAAGGTTGAATGTAAGTATTATCACAAGATGATGGTTAGGGATTTTAAAGCTGGAACTTCTCATTTGAAGAGATATATGAAGTTATGCAATAGAAAGAAGACGGTATTAGAAGGCCAAATATTTTTGACCCCTAACCCAATAAGAGGGAAGAATGAAATGACTTCAACAAGTTATGATAGAAACAAATCAAAGTTTTCAATATTTAAAATGACCATTGGTGTGAACAACCACTCTCCATTGTCAATAGTAAAAGATGTAGGATGTTCTTACCTCACTCCAACTGACCTTCATGATGCCAAGTCAGACTATTATAAAAAAAAAGATACTTTCACAATTTATGATGATAGAAAGAAAAAAATATTAAAGACATGTTCAAGTATTCTTTAATATTTTCATCATTTAAATACTGATTATGTTATAATTGATATTTCATACTTTTAAATAGTAGGTTTATTTATGTGAAAACGAGTATACAATGAAAGTTTGATAAATGTTATGATATATTGCTTAATAGATTGAATCATTGACACCAAGCTTTTAACCATGACTCTAGTATAGTGTAGCAAAAATGATGTGATGGTATAAAAATTAAAGAAGAAAATGTGGGTTAGGAGCTTAACGATTGGTGGAAGGTTATTACATATGCATTGTTTTATGTATATTATAAATTTGGTTGTGTAGGATAGGTTAGAGCTAATATAGGAAGCAGTAAAGTTGATCTAGAGTAGTATAGTATTTTGAAGTGTAACATTCAAAAGAGGGAAAATTTTTGAAGAAACTACACAGTAAGTGCTTAATTGTTCATATTTTTAAGTTTATATTTAGTGCGTTTGTCTAATTTATTTGATTGTTTATGGTACTTAATTTAGTTACATTTCATTTCAAGTCGTAATTCACTACTTTAGAGAAGAAGAAAAAACTTCGAGTAGTTTGGAGCAATTTAATGATATTTCCATCACGTTATGATGTTGTAGGAAAAGTACATGGCCAAGTACATGGTCATGTACTTCTTTTCTTCTTTATTATTCTTGAATTTCAATCAACATGGTCATGTTTCATATGAAGACAGGTTTTTTGAAGTGCTATTGAGTTACACGGCCATGAACATGTCCATTTGTAAAAAGTACATGCCTATGTACTTTCCTGTGTTCACATTTTGGCTCATAGTTATGTATGTGTTTGATCTGGATTTAAATATCGTGTTTTTTTAAGTACACAGCCAAGTGATTTACTTTGTACTTATCTATATACCACCTGAAAACCTAACTTTTAAACTAAAAAAGGCAAATTGAAGGGTAAAGTAGAAGGAAGTTCGTAAGATATAATTAGACAATATAAAATGGTAGAAAGAATAAAGAACAAGCAAGGAATAAATATTTGGAGTGTATTTTCATTGATTTAAAGTGAATTTCTTGAATATTAAAAGGGGTTTCATCATGTTTTTTTTTAATTTTCTTTCTACTTTAATTTTGATGCTAAGTCTTTCATTCTAGTAACTAGATAAGATGAACCTTAGGGTAGATAGTATAGTAATTTCATTTTAATATAATTTATATTTTAGTTTCATTGAGATTCAATTATGTGTTCTTTATTATTCTTGAATTAATGTTGCCAATATGTTAATTCATATTTGATTTCATTTGGTTAAGATTGAGAAATCCTTTGTATAAATAAATATATCATAATTGAAAAAAGTTGCATGCAAACCTAGAGATAGTTTGACATAAATATTTTAGATTATGATCAAACCTAATAAAGAAATAAATAAATTGATTAATGTAATTTTAGGAGTTTTAATCAGGAAGATATTTCAATTAATCAACCTAAGATTAGTTGTTAATAATCTTAAGAAAGATATGAATATAATTGATGAATTTTTATGGTCTAATGAACTTTAGGATAAATTAATGTATAAAGTATTATTTTCATAAGAAGTCCTAGGGTGATTCATAATTTGGGTACCATAGTCTTTATTTATTGTTCCTCGATTAAATTTATTTTCTAATTAGTTAATTATGTTTATTCATTTTAGTTTATTGTTTTAGATTTGAATTTGGTCAATCACCATTGTAATAATTTCTTGGACTAGATAATAAAGAGACAGTTAGTACTATTAATTCTAGCCCTCATATAATGGACTTGTACTTATTAATACTAGCACAAATACACTACGCACTTGCGGTAAAATAATTCAACCATTTTTTGGGAACAATTATTGAGGAGTATAGTATTATAAAAAAGCTTTTTAAAAATAGTCATTTTTCTTTTTGATTGTCTTTTTCTTTTCTTTTTATGTTTATTTATTTATCCTTAGAGCTCTCTTTCGTAATATTATGTTTTGCCCATTCTTAAGATTTAGGTGTTCATTGCTATAACTACCAAATATAATGGAAGGATGGAGATGACAATATTCTCTGGGGGATTATAGTATTCAATCGGTTATGGCAACATTAGAAGCTTGGAAAGAGATGCAAGTTAGTATTGTATGTGGAAGCTCAAGTGCTATGAATGATGCCTTATGACATTCATGGTGGTGGCTACCCTAATTGTAAATGTAAGGCATAAGGATTTAAATATGGGAGCAACCAATTTTTAAGAGAAATGACCTTAAAATATCTTATATGGGAATACTTATATTATAGAGTAGAGCAATTATCCCCACCTTGCGTAAAGCAATAAAGTTTCACCCATATTTTTGTAACTACAATAGAAATAGGTGGATTGTTTTCTTAAAGAGCTCATTATGAAATCCATTTCTATAATTAAGGTGAACGCCCATGAAACTAAAATTTTTCTCTTTTTTTTCATAATATAGGATTTCCAACTGGACAACTTATATAGCTTCTTTCCAATGAGTAGTTAGATGCATTATCTAGATAGACTGAGGAAAATGTAAGGGAAAATTGATAAGATAACTTCGAAGAGTGGATGGGAGCTAGAGGTTAGTGAAAAGGAAGAAGTTGTAAGAAGAGATGGAAGAAGAGAAAGAGGAAGATGAATAAGAGGAGCCAAACAATGAAGCTATCAAAGACAGTCATCTTAAGTACAGAATGGTCCTACTTCCTAGAAAAAATGTGATAGTCAATCAAAGATCTAAAGAATTTTGTTATTCCTTATTATACTAACAATTTGTTAATAAAAAGGAATTAACATATTTAGTCTTATTAATTTGATACCATAAACTTAATCTTCTTAATTTGATACCATATAACCTTATTATATTGCATCATGTGGCCTATTTGTAGACTAATGAACCCTTATTTGGATTGATAGGTAGAAGCAAGGTAAAGAAGAACTGGTTGGTTTGCAATTTGTTTTTTTTTCTTTAATTGAGTAGGTTGTATGATTTTCATTATTAGTCTAGTTTGTTTTCATAGTTTTAGTCTTATGGTTCTAATGTTAATTTTGAGTTGAGATTGATGGAGTTTTGAAAGCTTTGAAGGCAACATCACCCTGATACATAAGGCTAGAGAAGATTTCACTAGTACTAGATGGATGTAATGAGATTGAATAAGGCTGAAAATCTTTTACTATCAAGGCAACATCACCCTGATACATAAAGCTAGAGAAGATTTCACTAGTACTAGATGGATGTTAATGAGATTGAATAAGGCTTAAAATCTTTTACTATCAAGGGAGTACTAGCTATCCTAACCTCCTCCCATTGTTTTCCATATTTGTCATTGCTTTTGCATGTTTTGCACATTAAAGACAATGTACAACTTGAAGTATGGAGGAGGCATTTAGTAGTCAAGCTTGTTAATTTTGTTATAATTATCTTAATAATGAATAATTTGGGAATTAGAAAAAAGATGTTTATTAAGATGACTCATTGTAATTTTTTAATGATTATGATTTGATTTAGTTGAGAAAATAGTTATGAGTTTTGATAATTAATTTGATTTCAATTTATTTCATTAATTTTAAGAATGGATACTTGCTTTATATTGTGATACTTTGCATATAATATGTATAATGATTAAGTTAAATGTAAAATCTTTTTAAGCATTTTCATTACCTCAAATATGAAAAAATAACATTACTAGTATATGTATAGATGAGCATAAATAATTTCACTTTACTGGCTTTCTACTAATAGAAAGGTCAAAGTTAAAGATTGGCGTTAATAGTCGTTGGGATAGTGATCTAATTGAGTAACCAAGGTTTTTCATGAAAAGGTGTTTACTCTCATATTGAAAGGTTTATGAATTTTCAAATAAGCTTCTAAATGGTCCTATGTTATTCAAATTTATTATTTTCCTTATAAGGGGTATGAAAATGTTTAAAGGCTTTAGCATTTTTTTCATACATATTCACTTTATGCATTTAGTGGAAAGGTGTAAATTGAGTGGAAATTTAAAGAATTGTGGAGTGAATTGGATTGATTTATAATTTGATGAAGTAAATACATGCTTAATAGTTAAATGAATAATAAAGAATCTTGATTGATATTTTTGATGTGTTTAATGCTTACTAAGATTTGTTTCTTATTAAGTTAAGAATAATAAAATTATTTTGCTTGAGGAAAAGAAAATGATTGTGGCATATAATAATTTTGCCTTATTTTTGTCCTTCAAATCCTCTATATTATCTTAATACATTCAAATTCAATATTTTTAAGAAAAGTATTGGCCTATAATTCAAATTCAACATTTTGAAATACTAGCACAATATCACCATTAATCAAGGAGCAATCAAGAAAATTTAGGATAAAAATATTTCATTTTGCATTTTTGGAATAGATGATTGGAATCAAAAAGAAATTAAAAAATTTGGCATGATCTTAGGCACACTTATTGATCGAATTAAGCGACAAGTTTTACAAATTCTTAAGCCTCAATATACTACAAGTGCACGAGTCTTGAATGTAGTATATGAGATGTCGATCCCTCGAAGAGTTAGTGACCTAATCTAATTCTAAGTAATCTAAGGCCAAAAAGGATTATTAAAAATAAAATAAAAACTAAATAGAAAAGTAAATTCGTGAATATGGATTGATTAAAGATTAAATTGTAAAGTTAACATACAAGAAATGAAAATTGCTCACCGGCAATTGACAATTGAACTTCAACCAAGGAAGACTAACAAATTATGGGAGAGGGGATTTATACTATCATTAATGCTAACTTAGTCACTTTTATGTTAATGTGGTGTCGGTTTTATACTATCAAATGGTAGATTACTCTTTCTTAAGTTATAATCTTTAATCCCTAATTAATGAACCCTAATTAAGTCACGTTACCGACCATGTAATCTCTTGATTTACAATCAACCCATAACCTAATCAGATCTTAAACATTCAATAATCAATTAGGTCATCACGCAAGATCTCTCTCTGTATAATTATTGATTTGATTATTTGCATGGTCTATTAGGATGTTTAACTCTCATTAACCAACCCAATCATTTTGCATTCAGTTCATTCTCTTGATTTATTACTGAAGCATGCAATTGCAACAAATAATCATAACACCTACATGAATTAACATAAAAATAACTAGATTAACATTAAATCAAGAACAAATCCCTAAAGAAAAGTTAGAACATCTTTAATTTAAGATTCAAAATCATCAATCCTATCTCATACATTATAAGAAGAAATAAGAGATGGAAAGAAAAGAGTACAACTTCAAAGGATTAGAAGTGGAAGCACCTAAAGTAGATCCCCTTCTTCTCTCTCTTCTTTCTCTACGAGCTTCTTCTTCCTTAGCTTCTTCCAAAAGTGGCAAGAATGGAGGCTCTTTATGATTGTTTCTCTTTGCCTTTTAAATTATTTTCTATTTAGGGCAAAACTTAGGATTTACCTAAGCCTCAAAAGTCCAAAATAACCCCACAAAGTTAAGTTTTAGAAACTGGTCCTTATTTATTGTCGCATAGGCCACGATCGTGGTAGACCAATCCTTGATCGTGGCCTACTAAAATGCTCTCTATCATGATCATGACAGAACAGGCCATGATCGTGACTCCCCTAAAATGGTTCTGTCACGATCGTGGCCTTGGGGTCTTCTTTTAGGCATCCTCTGAATCTCCTACATTCTTCAATATCTACTTTCAAACACTAACAAATACTTCAAGGCACCTCAAATACACAAAATTAAAGCTCGATAACATGCTTTACCCCACATAACATTCAAAAACATAAATCACATTACATAGTTCTAATCCTAAACGTGCACAATATATCTAATAACACCTAAAAACATGCTAAAATGCCTATTAAAACATCATTCATCCTACAACTATCAACACTCAATAGAAATTACAATTTCCAGATGATAGATACATAACTGATCACATTTATACCTAATATTTGATGCACTTTTTCTTGATATTTTATACTTTGATGGTATATTTGATACTTAATGCCTTCCAAGTGTGTTTATAGGGTATAATTCCCTTCACAGACTTAAAGAAGAAGAATTCGGACAAAAACATGGAATAAAACAAAATTTTGTTGCATAGAAGGGATGCACAATTACAAATCTAACTTTGCACATCTTCCAAGTTATGTAGTTTTCTGATATTCAGAATTTGGTTGTACACAATCTGAAGCAAGACCGCGTAACCTAATGTGCATTAGTAATTTTAATTCAATATAAAAGACACATTTTGATGTGTGTAAGTTTTAATTATTAACCCTCGATAATCTACAAGCAGACGGTTTGTTAGCGTAGTACCAAAGGTGTCAATCCTACGAGGAAGGGACTAATATAATCCTAAAATATAAAGCCAGAAATAAATAATAGAAATTCAAGATGCAAAAAAACTAATACGAGAATTCAATTCAATCAATCAAATTAAGAATAAAAAAAGAAAATACTAATTATTAAGCAATTTGTAACACACCTAAGAATCAACTGAAGGAAATTACCAATTGAGTGAAAGGAAATTTTACCTATCCTTAATGCTAACCTAACTGACTATGAAATATTGGATTATTAGTTCTAGGCTATCCTAGGGTTGATTACTCTATCTCGAGTTATAACCATTAACCTTAAATCATAAACCCTAATCAAATTATAGTGGTTGTTGTAGCGCCTCCTCATCGTAGGGTACATATCGGGACGCCCGAAGGTCGCTCCGACACCTATCCCACGATAAAGGTTCACTACCAAAAAATTTCGCTAATAATCCATATGGCATCGCAGTAATTAAATCACAATATAACAGTAATCAGTAAATTACAATCCAAAAATAATAATCTGATACAGTCATCCAATGTCAGAATAGACAAGTCTATCAGTCTCCTAAACAAAACCAAAAAGGAAACTGATACAAGCATC
>JANIPM010000233.1:34301035-34312950 GCA_027478405.1 Erythroxylum cassinoides
AGAGTGATAGAAGAGGTCGGGATCAGTTGCGTCTGCAGAAGAGTGATAATTTTTGTAGCTTATTATGATGTATTTATCAGAGGACCCTCGTGGTCATTGTAATTACCGTTGTAATGAAAAAGGTTTTCCGCATATTGTATAATGAAATTGTTTGCTTGTTCAAAAAAAAATTGTATACTGTAATTTGATTGAGTGATGTAGCACGCCACCCTCGCAGGGCACAGACTCGGATATCACCATCGATGTCAGGTTCAGGTCCTACGGGAGCGGGGTGTTACACTCGTAGTTTTGGTTGAGACTCGAATAAGCGGAGACCGGGCATGAAAGATTATCAAGACTTTAGGTTTCTCAAATTCTTATCGGGTGGATGCTAATGGATTTTTCGGAAGCATTTGGCTTTTATGGAAACCAGGCATAACTATTAAAATCTTTCTAATGCATCGTCAGTTTATTCATGTGAATATCGAATGGACGCATAATCCTTTTACTTTTACGGCTATCTATGTGAGTCCTACCTATTCCCTTCAACACTTCCTTTGGCAACATTTGCACAAAATTGCCAGTATTACTTCTCAACCGTGGCTCATAGGAGGTGATTTCAACGTTAAGTTAGAATGGAATGATAAACGTGATGGTGCCCGAAACCATCCAGTTATTAATCCTCATTTTAGAGACTGCGTGTAATGTTGCCACCTTCAGGATCTTGGATTTACCAGGCTCAAATTCACATGGCGACGAGGTCAAACTCTCGCTAGATCCGATAGGGTCTTTTGTTCTAACTCCTTGCTCACCTTTTACCCCAATACGATTGTCACTCACCTGCCCTTTCTTAAATCCGATCATCGCCCCCTATCAGTGACCTTCCATCGAAATACGCACCTGCCCACTACTCCTCAGCCTTTCCGATTTCAATCCACTTGGTTGACTCATGACTGTTTCTCACAAATAGTAGCAAATCATTGGAACCCCCATATGCCCACTTTTTGTGGAGTAGTCAAGAACCTGGCTGAAACTTTACAAAATTGGAATAATTTAGCCTTCGGAAACATTTTCGTTCTCAAAAAGAGACTTATGGCGCGACTGACGGGCATTCAGAAATCTTTATAAGAAGAGGATTCTGATTCTCTTTGCTTGCTAGAAAATTATCTTCGGAATGAACTAGAACAAGTTCTCTATCAAGAGGAACTCTACTGACACCAAAAATCTAGATGCTAGTGGATCAGTCAGGGAGACAAAAATACTAAATACTAGCATGCCATCATGACAACCAAAAGATGGAAACTCCACATTGTCTCCTTAACAGACGAATCTGGACGAGCTAATTCGGCCCAACAGACATCAGACACATAGCCAAGACTTTCCTTGAAAAGTTGTATACGACAGATTCTTCAACCCTACGTAGCTTCACCTCAGAGGTTGTTTTCACACCCTCCCTCCCAGAGTGACTTTTGAATTAGAAACCCCCCTCCTACCTGAAGAAATCAAGACGACCTTCTTTAACATGGCTCCTAATAAAGCATCGGGTTTTTATGGCTTTAATGCTTTATTTTTCCAATCCCAACGGGACACCTTAGGGCCTTCTTTGATCAGTTTTATTCAGAAAACTTTTCGACACAAAGTTTAGGAGTCAGAGCTGAACCGCATCATTACGGTGCTAATACCGAAAATTCCCTCCCTAACGTCAATCACGCAATTCAAACCTATCGTTCTATGCTCTGTGATTTACCAAAGCCTTACAAAGATCATCGTTAACAGACTGAAACCTTTTCTAGATGATCTGGTCGCCCTTAATCAATGCAGCTTTGTTCCAAGGAGATTGATTGTAGACAACATCATCATTACCCAAGAAATAATCCATACCATGAGAAGGAAATCTAGAAAGAAAGGACTTCTGGCTATAAAAGTGGATCTCGAAAAAGCCTATTATTGACTCTCTTGGGACTTCATCTATGATACTCTCATCGATATAGGTCTTTTCTGGCTTGTTGATGTCACTCATTATAAAATGCGTCACTTTGGTTACCGTGCAAATTAATTGGGGAGGGAAACTCAGTGATGATTTTACTCCTTCCAAAGGTATTCGTCAAAGTGACCCATTATCATCGTACCTTTTCGTACTGTGCATTGAATGACTGGGCCACCTAATCAACCACTCTGTTTCTCAAGGAAAATGAAAACCCATTAAATTAAGCAAACGTGATCCCCCTTTATCTCACCTATTTTTCGCTAGCGACCTCATCTTGTTTTCTGAAGCCTTTATTGATCAAGCTCAGGTAATTTGAGATACCTTGTCCTTGTTTTGCATAGTGTCAAGCCAAAGAATCAGTTAAGAAAAATCTCGCTGCTATTATTCCAAAAATGTCCACCAATCCAGGACACGACAGTTGAGCAAAGAATTAGGCTTTAAGCAAACTACCGACTTAGGACGCTACCTTGGAGTGCCTTTGTTACATGAAAGAGTCCATAAAAGCACGTACCAATTTCCAACGCCTCTCGGGCTGGACCGAAAATCTTTTATCCCTTGTCGGACGTACCACCCTAACTCGATCTGTTATCTCTGCTCTACCTCTATATACAATGCAGACGGTTCATCTTCCTAGATGCATCTGTGATGACTTGGAAAAAATTATGCGCAACTTCTTATAGAGCTCTTCTCTTAGCACCAAAAAGATACACCTCGTTCCCTGGAACAAAGTTTGCCAACCTAAAGAGTTGGATGGCCTGGGCATTCGCAAAATTTGTGAAACAAATGATGCTATGTTAATCAAACTAGTGTGGGTCCTGATCTGGAAGCCTAACGCGTTATAGGTACGAATTCTGTCTGCTAAATATAACTTTGACGCCAACAACCTGCCCAGTTCTCTTAAGGCTACTGGCAACTCCATGACTTGGAAGAGTATCAAAGCTATTTGGCACCACGTACTTCACGGCATGAAATGGGTGATATGTGATGGCTCAAAGGTCAGATTCTGGTTGGATCCTTGGGTGGAGGACTTGGGCCCTCTCATTTCCCATGCTCTTGTTCCTATCCCCCCCTCAGCCCTTGATCTGCGAGTACTTCACTATACAGATAATTCAGGTAACTGGATTTGGGGTGAATTCTAATGTTTACTTCCTCACTCTGTTTGCATGTTCATTACAGGTATTTTATCGCCCAAGCCCCAATTAGGGCCCGATAAATTAACTTGGGGGACGTTGGATTCCAGACAATTCACAACGACCACATCATATACTATGATTATGGAGCACGCCCTCCAGGACACTAGTGACCTTCGGAAGACACTATGGCACTGGGCCAACCCTCAGCGCATCCGCTCCTTTCTCTGGCTCCTCGCGCATGATCGATTATTAACTAACCAACAACGTCCTCGCAGACATCTGACCCCGACTGCAGAGTGCCAGCACTGCTAAGCAGAAGAGTTCTCAATTCATGTTATGAGAGACTGTCCCAAAGTGCGAAGTCTGTGACTCACCTTTCCTCTGCAAGTCATCTCCTCAGACTTTTTTAATCTTAATAATCATGACTAGCCCAAACGCACCGACGGATCAATGGTCTAGATTGGTCCCTTATTTTTGGTACAGCTTGCTGGTTCCTATAGTCCTGGAGGAACAGGTCCCTCTTCGAGGCCCAATTCTCTGGGCCAGTCTCTCTTGCTTCCACTATTTTGGATTATGTCCACCTGATTCAACAAACTTCGAATCGGCAAAGCACAACAAGTCTTGGCCCTCGACCCCAGCAAGAAAAATTAATTGGCTAGTGTCGACCCTCTCTTAGATGGGTGAAACTGAACACAGACGGGTCGCGCAAAAACTCATCCTACTCGATCACGAGGGGTCTTATTCGCGATAATGCTGATGCTTGGCTCGGAGGTTTTGTCCAGAATCTTGGCAAGTATTCCTCGATAGCTGTAGAACTATAGGGCATTTTCTTAAGACTGAATCTGGCTTGAGATCTAGGATATCGTCGGGGGAATTAGAATTGGATTCTAAAGTGGTGTCCAGTATCTTCTCTGATTCCACTAAATGTACCACGTCTCTTAATCTGATTGTCTTGGGCATCAACGAGCTACTCAATCACAATTGAGTAGTTTTACCCTGCCATATTTACAAAGAGGGAAGTAAGAGTGCCGGTTGACTCGCTAATTTTACTGTAAATTTTGAGTTCGCGGTTACATGGACCTTGAGGGTGTTACTCGATCTTCCTTAAGGACGTAGCTGTGATTAGTCTTTCCAAATTAGTCTAATATTCTGAATGTTTTTCTCTGAATAATAATAAAAAAAAAAGACCATCACTGCTCTGTCAATAACTGAGACGTTTACTATTGAAAGGAACGGAACTTTGTCCTGACCGCAAGTCACAGCCGAACCTTTACGTTTGCATAACAGATGGCTAGGATGTTCAGATGGTTGGAAACCAAAAATAAACAATGTGAATTGGGAACACGCATAAAATAGCGTGCAAACTTTAAAAAAGTGAACTGCTTTACCAGTTTTCTTGTCAAAGGAACACGTCATCGTCGCCAGCGCCAAATCTTCCCCTCGGCTCCAACCGTTACCTACATACGATTCTCGGCCAAGTGGAAATGTCTCGTAACTACCAATCCTCCAACGTATTAGACTCACAGTTGGTGTCCACGTGTACCCTATCCCTCCCTCGCTCTCTTCGTGGACTCTTTTTAATAAGCTTTTGTAGATCTTTTTTCTTCATTCTCGTCTTGTAACGCAAGAATAGGAGAGATGGCTGAAGTGATGAGCTTTTTCTTTGTGTTCTTTCTTGTTTCTCCCATCGTCCTTTGTCGGGCGTCTCTTTCGTCGGATGATCTCCCGCTGGAGAGGTCCAACTTCCCGTCGTTGCAGGCCGAGGAGATGATTAGGAAGCTTAACCTGTTTCCTGCGGAGAAGTTAAATTTGATGGAACACGATCCTAGTCTTGCTCAGAGGATCGTGGAGAAGAGGTTCAAGTTTCCCAATCTTGTCGGTGATTTTGAAGGTGTTCCTGTCGAGGATTTGGGTCACCACGCCGGTTATTACAAGATTTCCCACTCTCATGCCGCTAAGTTCAGTAGTGATACCCTTTTAGTTTATAATTACATCGTTTCTTACTCTCTTGTTTATATTTTCTCGCTGGGCATCGTCGGTTTTGGATTATTTTAGTGGTTTTATGTGTGATAACCAGGGTTAGTGAAATTGATTTGGGGGGGTTTTCTTAGTACACTTTTCTGATCAGTTTTTAGTAGATGTGGACCTACCTTTAGGGGGACGTATTCAAGAGTTTTAATCTGCCGGGTGAATTCAGAGTGGCAAAAAGGACACTGCTACTTTTTGGTCTATACACTGCCGATGTTGGGTTTATGCTGGTTGTTCAAGTTATTATGTCTGAAATTTCAGAGTTAAATCCTTAATTCCTTTAAAGGATATTGAGCTGTTCTTTAAATTATGTGATATGTCCTTAACTATATGCTGTCTTTTGGGATCGAGGAATTTGTGATACTATCTTAGAATGTGCAAATTTCGACTTGGAAGTGGCTTTTATTTTATTTGTAGCATTGTAAAATTGTCGACCAATTCCGATTGTTTAGTCGATAATCATGTGGTAAATGTTGATAATTTTTTAAGATCCTAAGCTGCTCGACTTGTGGTGCTTCTTTGTTCCTGTTCAATTAGCTGATTATTATCGTTGTTGCTTGTAGGATGTTCTATTTCTTCTTTGAATCACGCAACAGTAAGAATGACCCTGTTGTCATTTGGTTGACTGGAGGACCAGGGTGCAGCAGTGAGTTGGCTTTATTTTATGAAAATGGCCCTTTCACCATTGCGAAAAACCTCTCTCTTGTGTGGAATGAGTATGGCTGGGATAAGGTATCTGTTTAGATATTTTTCCCGCTTTTACTAGTGAATATATAAAATAGTTTTTTAAAAAATTTCAACTTGCGTTTCTTCTAATATTAATCCTTTACTCTGTTTATATCATTTAATTCATTACCAACTACAGATGTAAAATCTGTTCAATTTTAGTTATTTTATTTATTCTTCTGTACGGTTGAATAATTAGATTCCTCTCGCTTTGTTCGAACTTTACCTCCTATTTTTGGGTCTCTACAAGAGCTTCTTTTTGATCTCCCAATTCAAAATCAACATTCTAGCTGACCAAGTGGTCTTTCTTGCTTTCCATTCCCAGTAGGAGTTTATGATTATCATCTATCATATTTAACAATCACCTACTATACTTATATGATGTATTTCTATATTATGATTCAATGGCTATGATACATGGGCCTTTGAAGCTTCCTTTCCATGCTGACAACAAATTAGTCACGCAATGTAGTTTCTCAGATTTGCTTTGTTTTTTTCCAAAGGATGTTTTTCTTGGTTTCATTCTCCACAGAAAGAGGTGATGCGGTGAATCATACTTCTGATATGTTGATGTGTTATGTGAATCATGATTCACCATGGTTAAGTTTCTCAAGCTATGGTGTTACTTTTTGGCTGAGAAACCAATTTTATTTTGTTTATGCAGACTTCAAACCTTCTTTATGTTGATCAACCTGTTGGGACTGGATTCAGTTACAGTTCCGATGCGCGCGACATTCGTCACAATGAAGATGGAGTTAGTAATGACCTGTATGACTTCTTGCAGGTTGGTTATCCATGAATGTTCTTGGAATTAAAACACACAAATGAATGGAATCAACAAGTTTATGTTTTCAAACTTCAGATGTTTCAATTTTGTTCCTAATGTGGGAAAAGGGAAATTTTTTCTTTGGCAATCAGTTCCTACATGAGCATATTCTTTCTCTGATGTCAGGCCTTCTTTAAGGAACATCCTGATTTTTCCAAAAATGATTTTTATATTACCGGAGAATCATATGCTGGGCACTATATTCCTGCTTTTGCTGCTCGAGTCCACCGAGGAAACAAGGCTAAAGAAGGGATCCACATAAACCTTAAGGTATGTCTCTGAGTTTACGTGATAATAATTGATATTTTTACTAATGCCAATTATTAATGAAATTTTCAAAATAGGGTTTTGCTATTGGGAATGGGCTCACCGATCCTGCAATTCAATATAAAGCATACACAGATTATGCATTAGATATGGGGATAATTAAGAAGGCTGAATATGACCGTATCAACAAGGTGATTCCAGTATGTGAAATCGCGATAAAGCTTTGTGGTAATGTTACATCTCAGATTACCATGTTTAGTTGGATAGAGATTCATGTCTTATCTATATTTGTAAATCTTTGTTCACATTAATTAACTTTTCCTTGGGCAAAGATGGGATTAGTTAATCTGCTTCACTACTTATTCATGCCTTTTTGTTTCAGGTACTGATGGTACAGTGTCTTGCATGGCTTCTTATTTTGTTTGCAATACCATATTCAGCAGCATCATGTCACATGCCGGTGACATAAATGTAAGCTATCAAATCATTTCTTTAGCTTGTTAGGAGAAAATATTGTCATTTTACTTGTATATTATATCAAGATGATTGCAAGTCAGTTGACAACTAAAGGCTTCACTGCAGCTGTCTTGATCTTTGAATGTGGTGTAGGGTAACCGTTTATCATTATTTATTTAATGGACTTAATCGACTTCAATTGAGGCAACTTTTTGCTGCATCCTTTGTTTCTCTTTCAATTCTCGGTCTGTGATCCCATTCTCGACTTTGAACAAAGCAGTTCGGTATCTTATATGCTAAAGAAGTCTGTGACATTAAGCACATTGAACCAAACTGCAATTATGTGTTTATGAACTGATAATTGAACAAACACGACCAATTCTTGGTGTTCACTACCTAAATTTATTTGCAGTATTATGACATTAGAAAGAAATGTGAAGGAAGCCTCTGCTATGACTTCTCAAACATGGAGAAGTTCCTGAACAAGAAATCTGTTAGAGATGCTCTTGGAGTAGGCAGCATAGACTTTGTGTCCTGTAGCCCTACGGTGTATCAGGCCATGCTGATGGACTGGATGAGAAATCTCGAAGCAGGCATTCCTGCTCTCCTTGAGGATGGAATCAAGTTGCTTGTGTATGCTGGAGAATATGATCTCATTTGCAATTGGCTTGGTAAGTGCACTATCTTTCTGAATGTTTATCATCTTCAACTAGGAAATGAACATTTCAGATGAAATCGGTAGTAAGTGTGCGGATGTCTGATATTTTCTTTGGTTTGAATCGTTCATGTCAGGTAATTCAAGATGGGTTCATGCTATGGAATGGTCTGGCCAAAAGCAGTTTGTTGCATCTGCAGAAGTTCCTTTTGAAGTTAATGGATCTGAAGCTGGGGTCCTAAAAGCTTATGGCCCTCTTGCTTTCCTGAAGGTGTCTCTTCTTTCTTCATCTATAAGTAACTTGGAAAGTATCCATCATCCTTACTAATGTAGTTGTGTGTTTTATATCCAACAGGTGCATGATGCTGGGCACATGGTTCCAATGGACCAACCCAGGGCTTCATTGGAGATGCTGAAGAGGTGGACTGGAAGCAAATTGACTGAAGGTGGAGCTGATCAAGGAAATTTGGTCGCTGAGCTATGATTGGCTGTTGTTTTTGCCTTCAAAAAGTTTGGAAAAACCTAATCTTATTCAGGTTTACCCGGTTTATCAAATGTGGTGGAATGTATATATAACGGTGTTGCACGGACAATCCGAGATGGTTATCTGGTTGTTTTTGGGCCAGGTTACTGAAAACAAAATTATGCTTTCTGAATGAACTATTTTAGTTGGAATCTCACTATTTATGTGTTTCAGTTGATGTAAGAATGAATGATCAATTATGATTGAGTTGTGGTTTTTGATCTAGGCATAGGTGGCAAAAATTCTCAATCAGTAAGAGATGGTTCTAATAAGCCAAGTTATGGCCATAATGTCTAAATTTCGTTTCCAGAAAGCAGATATAATCAGAGATGGAGGTCATAGTCCTTTTTATTTTCTTCGTTAACAGGCAACATCATCTAAAATAATAATATTATAATAAAGCCGTCTATGAAACAAACTTAGGTCCTATTTTTTAAGGTAAAAGATGCACTCGCTCTAGATAATTTGAACAAATTGTTTACAAATATTTTTAAAAGGAACTTTTTGTTTTGTTAAATTACATGTTAAAGGTGTAAATCGTTCCTTAATATTTTGCCAATAGTATTACTTTAAATCTTTACTTTTATAATTGTAAAGAAAACTTTAAAATTTATAAAATTTTACAATATTGATTCAAACTTTAAAAATAACATTAAAATATTTCAATTCTTAATTTTTAATAAAATAGTCCAATGTTAAGTTTTCTGTTAATATAGATGACTAGACTTAGCAATTGGGTTAGGCCCGATCTGCCCATGCCTGATGTCCAACAAGCAATGAAAAATTGATGTTATTTTGGACAAAATGATATTGTTTTTTTAATTTTTTTTGAAAAAATGAAAAATCCAACTTAAGGACTTATATGTCGATTCTTAATTCTTTTGAAAAAATAAAACATCCCACGGGCTCTAGCTCGGGCCAGGCCCTATAAATGTTGTGATGAGTCATATTAATTTAATATTTTTTTCACATGACTACTATATATTATATGTGTTACCTATGAAATTTATTATTTAATAGATTAAAAAGATTAAATATTCTAAAATAATTATGAAGTAAAAAAATTAAATAGTATAATTATTTTAGAGTTTTTGATTAGAAACAATACGTTGGAGTCGTAATAAAAATAACGAATATGATGTGACACTCATAACATCTATATTAATAGAAAACTTAATATTAGAGGAAAACGCCAAAGATTAGTGACGATGGTGGCTACAAAAGTAGAAGAGACAATCAGTAGGGGAGATAACTAACTTTAAACTTTTTATTAAATGTTAGGAAGTGTGCTCATTTAACCTAAATTATTTTGAGAGAGATCATTTGATTGACTATTTAGTATGTTTTATTTGTATCATAATTCATTTCAACTTTAATCCACCAATTACATATATTATAAAAATATTTCAAAACTTAATTTGATACGCATCTATCCTTTTGCTGTGTTAGACAATTGAGTTAAGTTATATATATATATATAACTTAATCTTGACTAAGAGGTCTAAAAGATTCTTTTTATCTTATGGTAAAGCATTATGATTGTAAAAGTTCTATTTTACTTGTAGCTAAGAAGACAATAGATATAGGGTTTATCTTCACCAATTGAAGAAGAGAGATTGTGCAGTGAAATTCTCAAATGGGTTTTGAGGAGTGGGCACAGGCTAATGGTTGTTCAGTTGAACCACTTCAAATCAATTTCATCTCACTTTACCTTCCTCTCTTTCGTTATTGTTATAATTGCTTTATGATTCCCTCATATGAATTTTCCAAAACCATATATTAGAATTAATAGTTAATTCATTAACAAAGTTCACACATACAATTACCTCTCTTTTGTATGTCATTATAGGACCAAAAATTGTATTACAGTGGTCTCATTACATACGGATTTATAAAAAGTTTTATGGAAAGATTATTATGGGACATTTTTCATCACTTCTTATCTAAGACCCTGTTTCTTTGAAAGTGAAAATCATATATGTTAGAGACCTAGTTTAAACAAAATTTTTTAAAGTTGAAGGATTTGATTTTTGGAGAATTGTAAAGATTGATCTTTAAGTCAAAATGATAAAGTGGAGACAAAGTTACAAAAGGATAGAAGTAAGTGGAGTAATAATGATAAAATTCTCATTGAATTAAAAATCAAAGTGGTTCATATTTTGCTTTTATACTCTTGGTATAAACAAATTCGATATGATATCGTCATATGCAATTTTCCATAAAAATATAGCGCATTTGAAATCATACGTAAGGGCCTTATTTAAGTAAAAGCGAACAAATTTAACTTATTAGTACATTAATGTAAGCTTTTTCATATGAAAAAAAGAGTCAATTTCTAATTTGTTTTCTTGTTTCATTTATATCATTAATTCTCTTAAAGATTTTAGAAAGACATGGAATAATCTTGAATTAGTGCAAGGTTACCAAAGGTTTAGGAGGCAAAGGTGATAGTCATAAAAGAAGCAAAAGAATTAAGATCTTTGTTATTTAAAGAGCTAATTAGATCAGTCCTTACTTATAATATATTGATGAACAAACTAAATTCTAGACTTGAGGGGAAAATGAATATGCAAATTTAAAGCATTATGGAAAGTAGACTTCACACTTAGTTTTAGTATGACAATTGAAGCTTAATGGGGCCTTTTTATTTGGCACTAGACATGCAGAGATTAAGACATCTTATGCCATACTAAGAAAAATTAAAGGAAACCATTTTAGGGAATCAATGGAACTAAAATATAGGCTTCAATGCTCTGTTAGCTAATCTTACCCTTACAATCCTAATATAAGTTTTGAAGAAATCACCACTTAATTGAAGTACAATTTTAAGAATTTCACCAACAATTCATGTCTTTCTATGTTTAAAGAACCTATTCTCTTTACTTCTTCACACAAGATGGTTTGGTTCAAATAAAATATACCTAAAGCCTCCTTCATTCTTCAGCTAGCTAGGAAGAATAGGTTAACTCAAATAATTAGCCTTAACTGTTGGGACCCGATCCGGGAACCGGATCCAAACCAAAAAAAACGAAGAACCAAGGAAACGAAAGCGAATTGGCTCGAAGTGAAAGCAAACAAAGCGAAGCGAAATGCAAATCGGATCACAAAGCGAATCGAATCAAATCAAACCAAAAGTAGCGAAACGGATCGAATACAAATCGCAAGCGGAAACAAATGCCGACATCCGAAAGCGCAAATCTTAGGAAATGAAAAGTTGCATTGGAACCTTAGACTAAGCCAAACCGAAATCCGGTATAATTTTTTTTATTCATTCCTTTTCTCTTTACTCAATCACATTCAAATCATAATCAATCCATACAATTCCCAAAAATTTC
>JANIPM010000233.1:34558119-34569598 GCA_027478405.1 Erythroxylum cassinoides
TACATAGACTACCTTATTTCTTTTTAGTCAATCATCCTCATGAAAGTTTACTAATGTTTTTAACTCATTTAATTGACTATAACTATAAATGTACACAAAACAAATTTCCTAAGGTGAACAAAATAAATGTCATATCCTAACTAACATACATATTTAACCAAAGATACTTAAAACATAAAATTCACAAATCAATGTCTTTACAAATTAAATGATCATGTTTAAAGTTAAACTAATTCCATCAAATTATTTTCATTGACACATTCACACATATGCAACATATGTTCACATAATGTCAACCTAATAACAAACTAAGACAATATAATATGAAAAAATTCACACATATGGTATGTCAATACGCAAACCTCCCCACCCTTAGACATCTTATTGTCCTCAATATGAAAAAAACAAACAACACATATATGAAAATAAAAATGATAAGACATAACATAAAGAAAAGGGTAAGAGCATGAAACCTATTAAGGAGATAAAGGTGGTGAAGGTGTTAGAGATGGAATGTGAATACCTTGAGCAGCGAAGTATTTGTAAATCTTCTTGATGTCGCATTGTTATCATCGTTGTTCTTACACCATCTCCTTAAAAGTTTTTGTTGTTAAAAACCAATTTAAGGACCTTTTTCTAGTCGTCCTCTTCATCGTCCTCTATCTCTTCACTGATTGAGCCTTCATTTAGTTGCTATGGTGGTGTAGAGCTCGAACTAGCCTATACTATTTTATGTTTTACATGTGTTTTTGGAGCTAAGATCTCAGAGGCCTATATGATCGACTGCCAATATTCAGCTCACCTTAAGTGTGTATGATTAAAAAACTCAAGAAAAAAAACCCATGCATCCATTCTATTACTCGAATCTTCGTTTTATGCTATGTTTTCATCCAAATTCTTCTTCTTTAAGTCTATGAAGGCAATTATACTATGTAAATATACTTGGAAAATTAGGTACTAAATATACAATAAAAGTATAAAATATCAAGCAAAAATATATCAAATATGTAGTATAAATATGGTTAATTATGCATCTATTAGCTTTAAAGAAGCTAACACTTTTTACCTAACACTTTTTACAACATTTGTAGAGTTATCTAAACATGTTCTATGGATATTATTAGAGCTATGCTGGTTAAGTTGAGCAGCTTCACAAACGGTTCAAAAGAAACAATAATAAAAGGATAAAATTTCACAATAAAGTACGAATTATGATTCATACTTTTATTATGAAACTTCACAATAAAGTATAAATTATGATTCATACTTTTATTATGTTTAATGTGATAATTATATTACAAAACTTAGATGATCTTGACTCTTAAGAGTAATCATGATTTTTGAGAAATTATATAAAAACGTTTTGTATTTATTCCGTTACACGCACATTCAACTCATGCACTCGATCTCTTAATAGTCAAATCTAGCCACCACCATAACATGTTGTCTTTAAAAATAATATGAAGAGGACTTATTAGGTTCAAATCCAACTCAAATAATATTATGCTTAAAGAGAACAAGGCTTAAAATAAAAAGGAAAATGATTACCTTTTCGATCTAATTACTATTGCTGCTATAAAGGAGGATATTATATTATTCAATGATTAAAGAACAAACCAATTTGGGCGATTCAATCGTAAAAATCTTGAACCGATTAACTTTTTAGTTCAATTTCTAATTTTCCTGTTCAGTTTACTTTAATAAACCTTATTAATAACCGATAACTTTATTAATTAATTGGTCAATTTTCATAAACTAATTGAATTTATAACTAAAATAATTCAGATAATTTTTATCTAATCTTCTTCCTTTTTAAATTAAACTTAAAATTCTTTGATAAGTAAGAAAAATCTCTTTTAATTATACTTCAAATTCTTTAATTTTATTCAATTTTAATCACCTAAGAGCAATTAATAAAATTGTTATCATATTTAAGTCACAAAAATAATCTTTTTATAAAAATAAAAAAAGATGCATATATTATTTTATTAATTTAATTTTCTTTTTAATTTTTAAAACATCTAGACTTTCCTTTACAATTCGGTTAAGATAACATAAGCTGAATATATTAATTTCAAAATTAGACTAACAGTTTTTTTTTTTTGTTGCCCACGAGATGTCTTAGGAGGATCTCAACTATGAGAAGACACCTTTAAGCCATCCACCTCTAGATTACTTTTTTGAAAAAAGTTTTTTCAGTTGCCGTCAGTCACGTGCATCGTAATTTCAAGGTAAACCCACTGTCCTGTCTTGAGTTTCTCACAATCGAGTCAAGAAGAGAGATGGAAGCCTCATCCAGGACCTATTATGATTACCATAATCCTGCGCTTTTTCTTTGACTTCTTCTAGGGCTCTTTGTAAGTTATTTCCCACCATTAATTCGGTTGCACTTCTTGTTGTTGCTTCTTCACTTTCTAGATTTTCTCACGTCGGCATACCTGCAATCGCCATCTTTTTCTTATTCTTTAAGCAGCTGCTATTTCCATTGGAGTATGTGGGGGAAATTTGTTGAATGGAAAAATGCACATATCTGTGTAATCCAACTTGTTAACTGTGGTTTGATTTGCCAAAACGGGATGATTATTGGTTCTGCGGACTAAATTGGGCTGTTTTTGGAGTTATTGGTACCGTTTGAAGTATATCAGTGGGAGCACTCGTTGTACTTTTTTTCCTTCTAACACAGTGAAAATCCACGTTCATCAAGTTCATGTGGTAATCCAGAATGAAAATGAGGGAAACTTAGTTAGCTAATTAGCTTCACATAAGTTGGATTTCTTCAATGTAGTTAATGATTGCAAAGCATGTTTTGGGCAAGTTATAAATCATCTTCCAATTTTGCAGTTTCTTGACAGACAGAGCTGATTGTTGTGTTGTGTTTGAATCTTTGTACCTATGAAATTTCCAACTTCTATATTCTGTAGCAAAATTAGTTGCAAGCTTTTGGAATTGGATGGGACTCAAAAACGTTGTTAGCAGTTATATTTGAATGAATATTCTGAAAAATTTTGAAACTTCTAGGTTGTCATCTTCTGGGTTCCTGTTTTTGGCTCTTGTTGAATTGCACGTGCATTTGTAACGTGATGAACCAGTGATCTGCTGTTTGCCTTCAACAAGATGCATGATTTCTCCGGTGTTGATGGCTTTGTGGAGATAACTGAAAGCTTGGCGGAGATGATTAAGTACGTGGTAAATGACCCCTCGGTAGGGCTTTTCTATATTCAACAGCATACTCAAAATGCAGTCCCAAATTTGATTAGTCTGAAGAGTAACGTTGCTGAGAAGTCACGAGAAACCAATTTACATACTGAGGACTTGGAAGACACCATCACCATGACTAGGTCAATGAAAGAATGTGGTTTCCCCATTGCTGATGAGATGATTACAAATATTAGAAGATCTCTGGCAACAATGTCAACTAAACAACCCAAAAGAGGATTAATCCAGGCCCCAACTTCAAGCTTTCAGAAAACCCTCTCTTGGAAACTAGGCAACTGGGGTTATAATGGTGCTCATTTGCAGCGGAATAGCCAAAGGATGAGCAGCTACTTTTCAACTGTATTTATAAACAATTTCAAGCTGCCATATCCTGATGCAAGAGAATTAACAGCGAGCCACTATGAGCAGGCAATATCGAATCCTAGTCCACAAAATGTAGCTGAATCTATCAGCACTAGTTCATCTGCACATGATATCGAGGCAGGTGAACTGACAGATGAACTGCCCTTATTAAGTCATACTTCCAACGAGCAGCAAGGTAGCAATAATGAGAATTTAGAAGCACAGGTTGATGAAAACTTGCGGCAGCCTTATATATCTCCTGTATCAGAAAACTTCGATAATTTCAAGGCAGAAAATAAGCCAGGCTGGAGGAGTGGCTGTGAGAGCCGAGAGGCTGTCTATAATGTAACTAAACTTGGAAGGACGTAGTGCAGCAGGCTTATCTTCATTCTTTCCTTTAGTTATTTGCCTTCTTTTGCAATTACATTTAGGATGATTTTGGAAAGTTGGCAGGACCTAATATAGAATTTGTTGTTAGTAAAAGTATTAGTAACATATGGAGTTGATTACCTGGAATGAAATGTCAGCACTATGAATTTTGGCAGTTCTCTGAGCTTTAAAAATTCAAAATTCTCTCAATTTCAATGTTGGAGAAAATCGCTCTTATGCTTAAGAAATGATGCAGCCTTAGTGTTAAATTCCTTATTCAAGCTAGCAGAGCAGTTGCCAATCTTTCTTCTGCGTAAGTTCCAGAAGATGTTTCAGGCCAGCAAAATGAAAAACAAACTGAAGGCTCTTTATTTTGAAAAACCCATTTGGCAGCCATATAACCACATGGCGCATTCATGGGCTCATAGAGTGAGAGTCATTTGACATATCAATTACAATCATAAGAAATTCCTTCGCCGCGAAACTGAAGGCAAGCCGTGCTAAGTGCCTTTCGGAACCCCGGCACTCCTATCCATTGTTTGGCTAAAGGACCCTGAATGGACATCAAGTAAATAAACCAAGAGATTCAAAGAAATATCCAACTTTTTGACAAATTGTGATGCTTGAAGCGTGATTACAAAATAATTTGTTGCCTTAAATTACTACCAAAGGATGGCTTGACTAAGCCTATGCGAGGCGAACACTATTTGTGCTCCATTTACAAGTTCGGCGCCAACCAGGAATATTTTTCTTCTTCCAATATGATGAGAATTGCTCATGCTCCACAGACCACAGTCATCCTCCAGTCCCCGACATTAGAAGCAAACTACCAGTGCTGTATAGTCTCCCACATCAAAAGAATCTGTTTCATGTTAATGATAAAACTTAATCTCAATATTAATCTTCACTGACTACTCATGGAAATAGCAGCCTTCTGTGTCGCAAGTAAAATTTGGCAAAGCCTTGGCATGACTTCCATTATTAAAAATCCGTCCAAATTTTACCTTTGCATATGATGCTAATTTGTCTTACCTTGCATATGATGCTAATTCAGCACCTTAACTTTCTCTGTACCTCAAGTAAAGATTCCGTGGTAAATGGACCTGTTTCTACACAACGCAGAAAGCTAGTAAGTTAACTTCATAGCTAGTCGGTAGTTCAGCAATGTTGGCCACACAACATTTGCAAATCGGTAGCTTTTTTCAGATCAACTTCATCCACACATACAGGCTCTATAGCAATGACGTACCCAAATATTCAGAAGCCTTCTATCATTTTGGTGAGTTTTGCATGCAGTATAGACATCTTCAGAACTTGGAATGAGAACTCACAGTTCTCCCTTACACCTTCAAGACAGTAATGTAAGCAAGCAGGAAAAATTCCCCAAACCATCTGCAGAAATAATTCAGAGGAGTCTCGATCAGGGGATTGAAATCTTTAAGTCATGAAATTCATGTCAATGTATTAGCAACTCTGTAAACATGACTGCCAATGTAAAGCATCATTAAACATCAAGTTGAGCAAAGATTGCAATCTACAACTTCATCAATGACTGCAACGTCTCACCTCTTACAAGGAAGGTGCTATGTGTCATTCTTCAACGTTAGACTTTGATTCTGACCTAGCAGAGTTCAAGTATTGTAATAATGTTAAGAAGACAGAATATAAAAGATAACAGAAGATAAAAACAACGCCAAGCTGCACATCTCAAAGAAACCCACTATCTTGGTTCCCGTTGTATGACATCTTCAGGCACATTGTTTCTAAGGAAATGAGATTGGAAAAAGAGCTGTTGTTGACAAAAAAAAGGCGAACAATAATCACTGTACAAACAGATCAACAGAAAC
The DNA here is from genome assembly GCA_027478405.1 of Erythroxylum cassinoides. NCBI lineage: Eukaryota > Viridiplantae > Streptophyta > Magnoliopsida > Malpighiales > Erythroxylaceae > Erythroxylum > Erythroxylum cassinoides. The sequence continues at coordinate 34,563,894 of JANIPM010000233.1, forward strand.
TCCATTCATATGAGGTTCAGAGGATGAGGGAAGAAGCATCAATTCCACGTAAACTTAAAGAGAAATCCTCACTTCACAAATCAATAAGAATACCCATGTAATAGATCTATAAAGAAAAACTAAAATTCACACTTTGTGTACCTGCAGGTGCTGCACTATAATTTTCTGAAGGCATCTGATTTGTTTCCCTATTTTCCTCCAAAACTTTAACATGCACTGCGTTTGAATTGGGAGGAAGTAACAGTTTACCAGTATTCCTTACTATTTTTGCTCTCCTACAAGATTTTATCAAAATAGGAAGACATCAGTCAAATGGATCACCTCAAAGAGTAATGTGCATACAAGATGCATCAAAACCCTCAATACATACCGGACCAGTTTTCGCTTCAAAGTGCCTGCTTTCAGTTTGGATGTACCTTGACCAAAGTGAGAGAAAATGAGTTTTAGTTCTACAATTATAATAGAAAATTTAAGAATAATTTCTCAGAACTATACAAAGGAATAAGATACTTTATTCAATTTCAAAAAACTGTTATTCAAAGCATTCTCACCTGATATAACAGATAAAGAAGTTGGACTAGCTTTTCGACTATCCCTCTCAGCTTTAATAGAAGCAATGAATGAATCAGCTACAGGTCCCAAGCCCTTTCTTCCTATTAACTTAACTCCTAGCTTCTCACACAGATAATTCAATCTCATTTCATCAACCCCTCTTACCTCTCCCAGCTCAAGTGCTTGTTGTTTTGATAACAGGGTATATACATGAAGCTCTTGTTGTTGATTAAAATGTGATTGAAGCTGCCGAAAGAGTAGTTTATTGGAATGCTGCTGCTCTGGCCTAGAACTGTCTTTACTCTTTCGAGGCTCATTCAATGTCACCCTTAAAATTGCTGTTGACTTTGGATCAGTATTCTTTCGGCTAAAAATAACCGAAAAACTCCCAAATTCTAAATCAGGCTCCCGAAATAGATCTGCAAGGAGGGAAGCACATGTATGGGCATTCTTTGATGGGCTTCTGATTGCCTTGAGTCTCAAGGCTCGAGCACTAGCATAATTAGCCATGTTTGCAGCTTCCCTTAAGCCAGTAAGGAAAGCTCCATGCATGGTTGCTGGGTACCGTCGAGTTGTGGCCTCTCCTGCGAAAAAAAGCCTGCCATCTCCGACACTTTCTGCCAATATATCATAATCATCCCCTGATGCACCAACCGCAACATTAGAATATGAACCAAGGGTAAATGGGTCACTACCCCATCTTGTACAGACAGTTTGGAGAGGCTCTGGAACTGTAATTCCTTGAGGTTCATAAATACCTATATGCATTAAAGCCAAGAGTCAATTAAGAAAAATTAAACTATGTCACACTCGGTATTAGTTCTATAATGATAACAATCGAAGTCTAGAAAGTCAACTCTATTAAAAAGGATAGCAACGTTCAGTTGTATGTACAAAACATGTTAATGAATAAAAATGCAGAGAAACATAAATATGACCATGAACTAGCAGACAAAAATCATTACTTACAAAAATGCTTAAACAAAATTAAAATTTCAGAGAAATTTTGATAAGCATGGATCACGGGTCTGTTTTCTCAGAATTTCCATGCTCTGATGAAAATGAGAAAAATAAGTTTATAATATGAAAAGTTTAATCGCATACCCTTGAGAATCTGAAGAACTTGGGTGACTGCATCAGTGGGGGACATACTCTCAAATTTATGAGCTGCTTCTCCTGCTACAAGTGCTAGCAAGAGCGGCCCACCAGCAACTGTTGCATAGCTATAAAACAAAAAGAACTCTCCTCGTGCAATTGGATCCTCAGTTAAATGTCCAAATGTATCAATATCAGTTTCCCAAAACACATATGGAAAAAGCATGGCAACCTTATTCAACAACCCATAGCCCAACCTCTTTATTCCTTCAAGCTTCCGCTGAGGCAACTCAGGGATAAACTTGATCGACCCACTCTTCAACACCCCAAGTGGGACTGTACACAATGCCATATCTCCCTCAAAAATCTGACTGCCGGCAATCACCTGCACTCCATCAATCCCGTACCTAATAGTATGCACAGTCTTCTCATAAAAAATAGGCACATTCTCAGCCAAAGCCTGAACCAACCTCCCATTTCCTCCAGGCACAAAACAATGATCCCCTCCCATATCATATGGATCATCCTGATCCCAAAACGCCAATGAAAGCTTCGACAGCAAACCTGCATTGGCATACTCTAAATTAGCACAATGCCAGTTAAACAAGTTCATCTCCTCATTGACTGCATCTCCATAAACTTGTCTAAAAGTTTCCAACGCAGCCCCTAGTGACACATCCACCGAAACATCCCCCATCAACTGCCTTAACCTACTGGCCTTATCCAATAACTTATTGAATGCAGTCTCAACCTTCATATCCATATCTAAATCAACAGGTTGGCCATCAGACCTGTAAAGGGGGCACTTATCTCTCACCTTGTGCAAAGAATGCCCCAATTGTCTCGCCAAAATCCCTAACGGATTGCCCAATGTACCAGTCAATACACTCCCGCCCAGATCCGCTGAAGCACTCACTTTGTTCCCTCCTCCTCCACTTCCCTCCATTTTCTTCGTATAAACTCTGCCGCCGGCACGCTTTCTTCCCTCCAAAACAGTAACTTTAAATCCAAACCTCATCAACTGTCTGGCCGCAGCCAATCCAGACAAACCAGCACCAATAATTATTATATTAGATTTGGTGAAATCATTAGGTATTCTCTCTTTAATCGATTGCGAGACACCAAAATTAATGTATCCGTAAGACACCAGGTAGTTATAAGCAGAATCCAAAAGACCGTGACAGTGTTTAGGTACGGAGTTGGTAAACATCTCTTTACTTATCCAACTATTAACATTTTCGCGCCATTTTGCAATGATATGGTTCCGAATGAGAATGTAGTTAACCTGCCCGATTCCTCCAATATCAGAGAGCACCTCGGCCTCGATTTCCTCGTCGGTCAACGAGTCGGCGGGGAATCCGGCTGAAAGAGCGGTCAAGGCCTCTGCCGTGGACTCCTTGTTGATCACTATAATCTCTTCGGAAACATCCGGCACCGGTTGTTGAGGGTTAGAGTTAGGGATGGCGTTAGGTTTAGTGGGGATCTGGGGAAGCCGAAGAAACGACGTCGTGGGGGTAGTAGAGCGTTGGGATCGGCCACGGCGCCGTTTCTTAGGGATGGAGAAGGAGAGGAAGTGGTTGGGGGTTAGGGTGGGAGTAGCGGGGGCTGTGGAATTGGGATTATGGGTCGGAGGAGTGGGTTCTGGGAGAGGAGGGTAGGGTATGAACTCCAACGGAAGGGCTGAGAAGTCGTCGGCGGTTGTATTCGCGTTCGGCTCTGTCATCGTTGGCCGTTGCCGAGCTCTTAGCAGCCGAGAGACAGATTCAGTAAACTTTTTTTTTTTTGAAAAATTAAACAACGTAGCTCCAACAAGTATGTTCTCGATATGTCGTAGCAGGCAAGTCCTATAACTGTACTGAATGGTAATTAATTAAACAAATGAATCATCAGTCGCTAACAACATACGTTTTATAAAAGAATGAGCACACGACATGTCGTTTACATATATAGAACAGTGAATTAGCAAACGGTATGGCTCTTATTATCATCCTTGGATTTCGTTATTCATCATTTTTTATTATTGTTTTCTCCCAAAAACTATTCTTTTAATAAAAGGTAATTCATTTAAAGAAATGGTAATGCACACGAGATTCACAAAATTAATAAATAGGAGGTTAGCGCCATAAAGGATTCGATAAATTAACTAGTGCATACATCAAATGGGAGATTAATCAACTCTGTTTGCTACATCGCTAGTTGTGTAACATATTTGCTCCGGTAGCTAAAGACCTTCCATGTTCATGTTCAAGCTTTGGTTGTGGTTTACCTCAGGATATTTTCCACTCTAATGATGCTTTGTAGATGAATTTGTACTTATGCTTATATATATAAATGTGCAATTTGATTTAGTTTAGTGTGATCCTTGAGTTTTTCAATGGTACACTCGTAAGAGAGTTAAAAATTTTGTTAGTACTCTTAGTCCAAATGCCTGCTAACATGTAAGCTAAAGCTATGAATATTATCCATGCATCTCCCTCCTATGAATGTTTGAGGTGACCACTCTACTCAATAATATCAAACTAAGTTGTAGGAGGGTTGTGAACTCCATATATAGCCATTATGTACTTCCCTATTTGGTTTGAGTAGGAGTAAGAAAAGAAAAGATAATTGTGCAATTCCACTTGAGTTTTGCATGAAGAGTACCAATTAGGGATCTATAGAAAACTTCCAATTATGTACAATGCAGCAAGCTTTAGTCTAAATCCTTGCCAAAGAATATGAGCATGTCTAGGACTAAAGTCTTTACCCTACACCATATGAAACTACTACACCACGGGATGATTCTCTCTGAAGATAATTTTAGTTAACCTGAGCTCTCCAACTTCTATAGACTTTTTCTTCCTACTTGGTTAAGTTGAAGCTAGATAATAGTTGAATATTTCTTAAGTAGGAGCTTCTGTTGGAGAATTGTTATGGTATAGTTAAACCCTAAATTGGCATTTGGACTAATGGAGTTTTTGAACAATTGAACCTCAGGGATGGTATGAAGAAGATCTTGATTCAACCATGGATTAGACCATAAACTAAATGTTTCTCCATTTCAACTTGGTAGTATCATTTTGACCTGAGCTTATCTCTAATCTTGCCAATTTTCCTAATCAAAGCAGATGCATTATTGGAAACTTTGAAACACCAAATGGAATTCTTCTTTATATAGTAAGCAATGACCCATTTCACCTATAAGGATTGCCTACTTTGAATCTACCTTCACATTTTTTTGGTAAGCATGGCTTGATTCATCAGTTTGGATGTCATAGATCTAAGACCTACTTGCTTACAAGGTAAACATGTTTCTATCCATCTTAGTTTACCAACTTTATAAGTTAGTTTGTACCCAAACTAGATAAAGTTCTTGAAAATTCTGTCAATTTCTTATAAATGTATTTGGGAATCACAAGCTGGGATCCCTAACGAATAGCCATATAAGAAAGGACAAATTTGATTAAATGAGACTTGCCTGCAATGGATAGTTCTCAACAGCTCCAACTGTTGATCCTATTGAGATTTTTTTATCGAATACTTGTAATCACTTAGGGTTGAGTTAGTTGAAGATATGGGAATTCCAAAGTCATTGGAAGCTCCTGAATTTTAAATCTAGATATTAAGGAAAGTATAGAGACAAGGTTGGAAGCACTCTTGGATTTGTTTAATCCACTTTGTTGTAATTGATAGTAAGGCTGAAAATTTTGTTGAAAAGCTTAAGCGCATTGCTGAGGGGGGTTATTTGTTGGACCCCACACCCCACTCGTAGGTGTTTGCAGGTTATACTGCGGCGTGTGTTTGCGGGTTATACCGCGGCATCCAACACAAATCACAATAACACATTAAATGGTTTGGTTTGGTCCATAACAGGACGTACTGCACATTTCCGCATAGCGGTCATGTGCAGCCGTGAAGGGAGTCCGTGATCGGAACTCCATTGCCTCTTGCGGGCAGCCGAGCGAAGGCTTAAACAAGTAGAGACAGTGCACTGACTCACAGAAGGACCTAACCGAACCCACATAACACGTAAGCGAAAACGGAGATTCAAATTGCCCGAAGGCACTTTTCAAAATCTT
>JANIPM010000233.1:34589080-34603143 GCA_027478405.1 Erythroxylum cassinoides
GGCGTGTTCTTAAAGAACAACAAAACCTTGAGGTTGGGTGTTCGAATCCCAACCAAAGAGGACAATACTGAGTTGTGTTGGATGCCGCGGTATAACCCGCAAACACACGCTGGGTGGGAAATGCTAGCCCAGGTGTGGGGTCCAACAGGTTTTATTAATGAATTTTAGGTCCTTTTTTATATTTGTCAAATTGAACATATGTTTGTAGGCTTCAAAGCCTTCAACATGCTTTTTACAGCTCCTTTTTATAGCTTCCTCAAAGCCTAGTAAATGTTCAGGCAATTATTAGATCTAAAGGCAGCTCTTCTCTTATAAAAAGGGGGCTTAAATTGATTTATATAAAAGAATGATCTGAACATAAGAAATTAACAAAATGAGAAAAATTGTTAGGAAAGCAAGAGAGCCATGAGGGATTTATCAAAGAGTTATCCAACTTCTTCCTAAGTAACCACTCCTTACTATAGTTGTTAATCCAAGTGAACAAGTTGCATTTGAACATGAAGTAAGATACTTTTAATTGGCTAAGACAATTCGTAGCTCGTCATTACAACTTCTTATATTAACAGACAATCCTTTTACCTCAATGATGATAGGATACAATTGAAGTCACCTAAGAGGATATAGGGAGTAGTGCTTATATCTTGAAATTTATCCAAATCTTTCTATAGGACTTTTCTCTAAGATTCTAAGTTCATGGTATTAACTATTATGATATCCATGTTAAGAAATTGATACAACAATGAATGAATTAATCTATACGAGAGGTGCAAAGTAATTTGTTATGCTTACAATCAAAATCAATAATGATTATGTCATTATAGTAGTTAAAATGATTGTTAATGGTATACCAACCTTTATAGATAAAAAAGTAATCCTTTCTAATATTAAAGAGATTTTGTTAATGTCTTTAATAGGCAAATAGAAATTAGTTTATTAAATACTAATCGATCATGGAGCATTTATTCTTTTAGGGCTATTAAGGCCCCTAAGATTCCAAGTAAGTAATATCATTAAGCATTGAGAGGAAGAGTTTAGTTCTTTCTTATCAACTTGCGATTAGGGCCTTTTTTGGTAAGAGATATACTAATAATTAGGGATTTGATCAAATCAAAATAACCTTTAATAGGGTTTTAAAGAGGTTTATTAATGGAGCATTATTGGATTTAGTCTATTGAGCTCATATAAGGAAGATTGGAAATGGAGTTTTGTCCTTAGGTACAATGGTCTCTAGTACATTAGTAGGTGGTTGAGGAAGATTAACCATTTTTTCTAAAGTATCTTTATTAACCAATGCAAGAGGATATGTCACAGCGGAAGTTAACGAAATACCATTATCCTTAGTTTTGGAGAATTCACCTCCTACATAAAATTATTGCAACCACCAAAGTCTTAGTTTCTCTCTTGAATATTACTCCCCTTAAGTTTCTAAAAGTTCAACACTTTTTTCTGTGATAAATTTTTTTATCAATAAAGACCTAAGTTTTAGTTGTTTCCTCTTTACTAGGCCTCCATTGTTATGATACTTTCATTTCAAATTCAATAAGTAACCCATCTTTGTTGAGCTTCATAATTCTTATTGAATTGGGGAGCTCCTTAGTCAAGGGAATTTTAACATAAATTTTTGTGTACCCTATTCACTTTACGGTGGTTGTAGGTTCATCTAAGCAGATGGGATGTCTAATGGAGCTAGCTAAATAACTTAAGCTTTATGTTAACTAGTATTCAAAAGGCACTTTGTGAAAGTTCACCTAAAAGGGAATGTTATCCATCCTTATAGAATCTTTTTTCTGAACATGGCCTCTATTTTAAAAGTATAATAGGTTTATCATAAACATGCCAGGGACTAGACTCTAAGACTTTGTTAATAACAACTTTATTAGTAAACTTGAAAATGAGCATTTCATATTCATTAATCAAGACCTGTTTAAGTCCCTACGAAGTAAGCAAGTCTCAGTTATAAACAAGAGAGAATGCCAACCTTCTTTTTGTAAAAAAATCAACAAGCAAAAGACCATTTTCTTGCTCCCTTTTGTAAGGTGTTGATAAGAGGAGAGTTACTAGAGTATTACTTAAAGGAGGAATATAGTTAAACATGAGGTTAGCAACACTATCTCTCACGGCATATTCCGTAATCTCTTATTCTTATTAGATGAATACCCTTGGAAGTTTCAAAAGAAAGAGTAGGTTAGACAAATAATCCAAGAGTAGGTTAGACAACTAAGCTAGGGAGGGAACCTAGCCTAGAGGGAGCAAGAGAAGCTTTAGTAATCGTAAAAGAAGAAGCCTTGTGATAGGGAGTAGTAAACTTAAAGGAGGAAAGTCATTAGAGGTTGGCAAAGATGAAGAATCAAAAGTATTAAGGAATGAGGTGAAGGTGCTAAAAAAGGAGCGGGCTGATAAGGGAGTTAAAGGTTTCAAACATGGTTAGTTACCAAAAATAGTAACTAATAGAATTATGTTTTAAGTGGGATAAATTATAGCATTCGTTGGTAGTTAAAGGAAAATTTAAGGATTTGACTAGAGTTAGAGACTTTAAAGAGAGAATTTATGTAAAAACATGTTTTATTTTCATATTAATTAAGAAATTTGGATCTTTCTATACATTATTACATTAAAATATAGCTATTAGGGATAATGACAGAATCATAATGAAAATAGCTGTGAAATTGATATTACTCTGATGGCCAACTAGTTCTTGGGTATTATTGTTCATCCAAAGCATGGTGAGTCGAGTGAAAATTAAGGGACCAAATTTGCCAAAATTTACATAATTCTAGTCAAATTTTCATGAACAAAGAATGTTGTTCTTGCCCATTTTCGATGGAGAAAATTGGAAGACAAAACTGCGAATGAAAGAAGAATAAGAATGAGGAAAATATAATTGGTAACACAACTTTTAATTTTGTTTAATATATCATATCAGCACTGATTTAATAATAGGTTATTTTTACTAAAGAAAGTTTCTGTATTTTATTATCATTTTTAAAAGTTCGAACTAGTATTGTCATTTTAAAATTTGATATTTTTGTTATAATTTATCCTAAAATAATTCTTAGGTGTCACATTATATAAGATATATTATATGGTTAAGTGTGATAATCTTTTATGGTGAATTTTACTTGCGATAATATTGAGCTCTTTTTTTCTTTCATCTTCATTTTTGTACACTCTACATACCATAATGGCTTTTAATCTCGTACCAAGTGAGGAAAAAAAACATTTGTTAGTAGAAGACGCTATATCAATTCCGCATCTCTTAACCATAATGGAAATAATTTTTTTGTTACAAAGGAAAAAAATCAAATAGACAAAACAAACATCCTAACTAGTGCAGTGATCTGCAGTACAAAGCTCCTTGCTTATCTCGATTTATGTGTGCCATGACAACCGTCAGATGCTCCTGAAGTATATGTAGGCTTGGGCTAGATAAAGCTGCGAGAGAGGTCAGACTATCAGCACACTAGTTCTCTTCATGATACACATGCTGAAATTTCACCTCCTAAGCTCGGTGGAGTAAACTACGGGTACCTGCCACTAAGAAATAATACTCAGTCAAAGCTATAATAGAAGAAGAAAGAATATTTATTACTTCTAAGGAATCCACTTTGACGATAACTCGTCTATAGCTAAGCGTCCAAGCCAAGATAAGTCCCGATTGGACTCCCCAGAGTTCGACAACTAAAGGCAAGCCCCTTCCAATGTGTTGGAGAAATCCACCGCACCACTATCTATGGCAATCCCTAAGCAATCCTCTAGCAGTAGCAATGTTAATCCCTTGTTTAACCGCACAATCTGTATTTAACTTGATCCAACTGTCCATCAGTTTGGTCCAACCAATAAAATCACCCACTGGTAATCCTTGAGCCCTATACACACAACTTTCTACAGCCCTTGCCCTAATTATCCAATTAACATGTTCCATAACGACTCTATTACCGTTGTCTGACCAAGCAAAGTCATCTTAAAAAATGCTTCTGTTTCGTCATTGCCATAGAAACCAACAAGTTACTCCATAGATTATAACCTATTGAACCTGCTGCATTTATGAGTGCTTCATAAGGTTGGATTTCACCCACCGCTCCACATCTTGTTGAAAAATTCTGTATCATTCACTTCCAGGGGAAATTTACACCATAAAGCTTTCACTCGTGGACAGTCCCGAATGGCATGCAAAGTTGACTCTTCGTACTCACAAAAGTGACACCTGTTATCCATTGTGAGATGGTGAGCCACTCGTTATGGTTGGTCAATAGCTTTTGTTTCGCCAATAACTAAAGGAAAGCCCTAAACTACTAGGGTCCTGCCCATTTTCAGATTAATTCCCAATGACTGCTATTCATAGTCGTGGTACTACCTTCGATTAAATTATAGGCAGACGCCGTTGTGAATCTTCTATGATTTGTTTGTCCCCAAATTATGGTATCTTCCGTTGTTTCTTCTACATTTGGATGGATCGCCACAATATCCATATAAAATATGGAAAGGAGAAACTGTTAAAACAGATTCCACTGCCAGGTGCTAACTTCATTCATGAAATCGACAACTGTGATCTAAAGAGCGCTTTCAAGAATTGGAGAGGTCACCACTAAAATTAATGGTCCCCAATCATTCACCCAATTATCCAATCAAAATAAAATACTCCTCTCATTACCTAGTTTCCATTTTATGCCTTGACGAATAAACTGCCAAGTTGCAGAAATGCCTCTCCAAGTAACTGAATCCCCTATCCTATCAAGTGTGAAAGGGATCTAGTTGATATTTAGCCCTTAATATCTTGACCCATAAAGTTGTGGGTTGAGTAATCAAAGCCCAACCTAGCTTAGTCAATAGAGTATCATTGGAAGAACAAATACATTTAATGCTGAGACCCCCTACTTTTTTGGGCTGACACCGCGTTCTATTTGACTATATGCATTTTCCTATGCTCACCCGTTGATCCCCATATAAAATCTCTCATGATGAGCTCCAAATCATCGCAAAGTTGTCGCAGAAGTCTCACGGTTTGCATTATGAAAATGGAGAGGGATGAAATAACTGATTGTGTTAATGTAACTCTCCCTATTAGGGACAACACCTTTGCACGCCATCCTGAAAGTTTCTTTTGTGCATTATCTAAGATGTGCTGGTAGGTATGTCTTGTGGTACGGTCATGAATCAACGAAACTTTTAGGTACTTCCCAAGATTTTGCATACTCGTGATGTTTAAAGTTTGACAGAGTCGGCTCGTGAATGTTGGAGAAACATTCTTGGAGAAAAAAATCCTAGTTTTTTAGTGTTTACTTTCTATCCTGAGGCTGTACAGAACACCTTTAGTGTTTTTGCTATTATATGCGTCTGGGAATTCGTAGCTTCAGTAAAGAGGACAAGGTCATCTGCAAAAAAGAGGTGGGGTATGGAAGGCCCTGTAGGACTCAACTTTATCAGTTTCCAGAGTCCTTGTTCCACTGCCTTTGAAATTAGGTGGCCTTGCCTTTCCATGCACAAAACAAAAAGGTATGGCGGGAGTGGATCTCCTTGTCGAGTACCTCGTGAAGGACTAAAGGGATTAGTGAAGGTGCCTTGCCAAGTGACTTGCATAGAAACTGTTGTCACACACTTCATAATGACATTGATTAGATTATCCAGTAATCCAATGTCCGTTAGAGTGTTTAATATAAAATTCCAGCGAATTCTATCATATGCTTTTTCCAGGTCTACCTTAATCGCAAAATACCTAGTCTTCCCCTTTTTCTTGCGCATCGAGTGTATGACCTCCTGAGCGATGATAATATTATCTCTTATTTACTTGCAAGGAATAAAGCTGCATTGAGTCGCCTCCATTAGATGCTCCATCTGATTTTTTAGATGATTCACAATAATTTTAGAAATGATCTTATAGAGCACAATGCAGAGGCTAATCAGTCAAAAATGAGAGATATTATTTGAGGAGGGGATTTTGGGGATCAATACCAGGATGGTTTGATTTAAATCTTTTTCTCAATGTTCCAGTCTGAAAACTTCCTGAATGTATTCCACCACTTTGGGCCCAACCTTCTCCCATTGTTTTTAAAAAAATAAAGCATTGTAACTATCGACCCAGGGGCTTTATTAGGATTCATATCAAAATCTGCATTCTTGACTTCAATTTGTGGATTGGCAAATTTAGTTCATGAATCCTTTCTTCTGAAAGCGAAGGAAGAGCAACAGAGATTGGAAAACAATGTAGAGTCCCTTCTTCGGCAGTATAAAGTTAGACAAAAAAATTCTTGACTAAAAGGCCCAGTTGATCTGGATCTTATATCTGTGACCCAATTGAATCAATAAGGCACTCTATCTTCATCTTCTTTCTTCTAGCAAGAGTGAGAGTGTGATAGTATTTAGTATTTAGATCGCCCTTCGAAATTCATTAACATCGGGCTCTCTGATACCAAAAAATTTATTTCTTACACAAGACCTGTATCAGTTTCTCACTCAGCTTTTCCTCCAAGGCTAAGAGTGAATCCAAGTTGCCGACCACCATGGCCCTCTAAATGCCCTCCAGCCATGCTAGCAGTCTTTTTTTTCCAATGAAAAATATTACCAAAATCTAACTTATTCCATCTCACGAGTTGTTTGGAGAAAGTGGCTAAAGATTTACTCATCATCTCCTCGACTAGTAACCAATGCTCTGCTACCACATCATTAAAACCTGGATGTGTTAGCTATGCATTTTGGAATCTAAACACTGGGGATCCAGGTGTTCTTGGTGCTATCTTTGTAAGTGAATTAACATAGGTCGATGATCTGACCCTATAAAGGGTAACTAATGATTCATCGTTTGAGGAAACGCTTGTAGCCATGCTGACAAGCCAAAAACTCTATCCAGTCTAGCTTGAATCATTCCTCGGCGTCATGTAAATTTAAAGCCAACAAAACCCAGGTCATGAAGCCCACACTCGTGTACCCAATCTTGAAACTGTTTGTTCACCACCCTTGCTGACTTGGCACCTCCTTGTTTATCCAAGAGTTCCATTTTAGCATTAAAATCCCCGGCTACGAGCCAGTGTCTATAAGCAGAGCATCCTACCCAACTTAAAATTGGTCAAAGAAAGGTTTGATAAGCGGTTTGCGGGCTAGCATAGACTGTTGTAAAATCTAAGGAACAGGAAGCATACTTAATGGTGGTATGAATAAATTGGCGATGGGTTATTACTACTGAGATATTAAAATCAGCCTTCCATAAAAGCCATATCCCTCCAGAGAGACCTATGGCTTTTACTCTAAACGAGTAATCAAAACCCAAAGTATGGACTACTGCGCTGGGCCTAGAACCATTAATTCGAGTTTCCAGCAAAATTAGGATACCAGGTTTATAAGTATGTAAGTAATTACGCAGGATGGCCTGGAATCTAGTTACCCCTACCAATTGACAGTTCCAAATGATAATCAACATAATTATAAAATAAAAGGAAACAGTCAACTCTATGACTAAGTGTGAACTGTACCTTCTGCGTGAGCTGCCTTGTTGCCATTGGCCTGTGACGACGTTTCAAACTCCTCGTTAGATCGCATTTGAGTTAGGTCATCCAGTTCACCCGACCTGGTTACTAGATTTGGAGGTTTGATAGGAGGAATTGCGGTATAGTCCCTGATATTACTAATTGCCTCCTAATCCTCGACTCTTTCCATTAGCTAGAGTCGCTCCTAAAAAACCAAAGCTCTGTCTTCGATAAGCTGACTACCACAAACCATTTCCGTATGAGAGGTGATTTCAATCGCTAAATATTTTTCCTGTAGGGTAGGTTGAATTTGAATTCGAGGGAGAATAAATAGTCCTTGTTCCTGATGATCCCTGGCCTGGGAACTTTCTCCCCAGGTTTTCTAAATTGGGGCTACCATTTGTCCTCTTGAACCCTTCCTTGAGTTACGTTTGAGCCCAATAGCTGTAAACACTGGCCCTGTTGAGGTTGTTTTCCTTTACCAATTACTTCTGTCACAGTGAACTATTGTCCAAATCCAAAGGGGTTACTATTTTGTGGGGCCTCCTACTGTGCCTCAACCTCATTTTCCATGCCTTCCTGTTTTATCAGGATGGAGTACCTCGAGCCCCCCTTGCGCGTCGCCTCCTTTGATACTTCCGGACTGATCTTGATGTTGCATGGATTGGCGTGGATGCTTCCTTTGTAACTGCGTCCAAGGGTCATACCCGTTAGAGTTTCCACCTGTTGGCTTCTCGTCTGTTGCTACTGCTGTGGTCGTCATCCCTAACGGTCCTGTGCCTACGATCGTGTTGGGACTTTCTGGTGTAGTTTGTTGACGCTGAGGACAAGCTGATACTTCGTGACCAACCATGCCACAAGTATAGCATAGTTGGGGCAAACCTTCGCAAGCTACTAGGATTGTCTCGCCGTCCATCTCCACACTGGTACGTAACGAGGAGCTCAAATCAATTTCAACAACAAGTCTTGCAAATTTTCCCTGGTGTGCTTGTAGAGTAGGTTCGTCTATTCACACTGTAGTCCCCACCAGATTACCTAATGCTGTTAGTATCCTAGGTTGGTATCACGCGATGGAGAGATCTGGGAACCTTATCCACACCACTGCTCGGTTGATATGGCCTTGCGAGGGTCGGAATGTTAGCACCCGCCTTTGAACTGATAGTATAGTACCTGTCCAAAGATCAGCTAGGGCCATGCGTCAGTGCCTTTAGGTAATCATCGTCTTCCCTGAGCCTCACTAGGAAGTAGTCGTTCTCCAGATCCACAATTTTCATCAGTTCTCTCGGGGTCCACATGGTCTTCAATCGGGATCTGAGGATACGGAATTCAATCCGGTGACCAAGCAGCCTGACAACTACGACTTTTGCCTACTGATTATCCAGCTTGGTCTTGAGGTTGTTAGGTAGCGTGATGCCTCCTCTATCTCCGCAGGCAGTTAGATATCACCTTCTTCAATGTCGATTTCTTCGACTTCTGGCCAGGCATTGTGGTCGGAAGTTATGGCTGCCAACGCTTCCCCTGTCACGACGGCACTATAAGACAGCTTAGGGCGTCATGCAGGTTCTCCCTCACGCTTGCGGGTACACACACGTTTGGAAAGGTGTCCCTCTTAGTCTGGAGACTCCATTATAATTCCAGGTTAACAATTGAAGTAGCTGACCGGCGTAAAAAAAAGCAGAACAGTCTGAAAAAGATTGTCTTTTTAGAGAGAGAATTTAGAGAGAAATAATTTGTCAGTGAACTCGACTTTCGTATTCTATTTTGCCAAGAGGTGGACGCAAAGTGCGATTTGGATGAATACGAAAAGGCAAATCAAATCTAGCTGTGGCCTGTAGGCTGAAATTTGTAATGCCCCTGTTCAGAGCATTTGGTGAACGGATCAAAAAGTAGATAAACATAAAGAATGAAAATTTTAATAAATATAGTTGAATGAATGAATTGTATATCCCGACCAACTTTGAACTAAACTAATAACAAAATTGCAAACTCAGCGTAATCTTGAATCATAAATATTTTGTAAATCCTCCAGAAGATGTCGCCATTCACCTTGAGAGATGCCAATCCCAAATATCATCTGTTGTCAGTAAAAATGTCTCCTCCAGAAAATTACATGTTCTGACGATGTGCCAGATGTAGCCGTCAAAACCTTCTGCAAGAACATCCGTGCCAAGAAAATCTCGACCAACTAAGCAGACCATAAAAGATGAAATTCTTAAAATTCCAGCTCTTGCATCCTGGCTGGTGTGATAATGAGACAACAGTAGTATAAATAATAGGACAACTACAACAAGATTACAAATTCGGTATTTGATCGTGTTTCCCGTCATGGAACTGAGCATTTTTTGATGACCTGAATGTCTCCAAGAATTCTTTAGCTTTCTCTAATTCCTGGTTCTGTCTTAGCTTATCCCATTTGTGTTCAGTAGCCAATATGTCGATGACGCGAGGTAATGCACGGCCAGCCGCATCCGTATCCAAGAAAGCAAGCCTAGATCGTCTAGCAATGAAATCAACAGCTGATTCACAGTACTCGTGGCGGGCACAATAAGCAACCTCGGCCTCTAGAAAAGGATAGCCATGAGCAAGCCGTTTTCCAAGACCTTCATCCTATATTTATTAGGAAAATCAGTCTATTAAAATGCAAAATGTTCACGGATAATCCACAATTTAGTCAAACTACCATCCTTCACATGGATGTACTAAACTATAAGCCAAACATAATTGACTAAGCTCATCGAATAAGAGAAAAGGACTTGAGGCTTTAAAACGTTTGTGAATTTTATAAAAAAAGAAAAAATCAGACAGTTGTAATATTTTAGAAACTTGAAACAATAAATGTTATCTTCTAATTAGCATCAGGAAAAATGCTGAATATAGATGAAGAAACTAGATTACTAAGTAGCACCACTATCATCTCAAACACCATGATTGACTGGTAAAAGTTTTCTTTTTCTCCTTTTTCCCTTTTTATATTTCCTTTCAGTCGGAGGATTGGAAATTAAATTGGCCCAAAGTTGTGGACCTTCAGTGAATGACCACAGATCAAACCAACCTGAGCTATGGTAGCTACTCGTTCAGCCAAAGTACCATATGCATGCGATAAGTGTTTAGCTGCAGCAGTGTCCATGACCCCAGGGACAACTTTGCCTCCGTATGTCCTTTTCATGCGCACATACTGTTGGGCAAGAACCGTGAAATTTGAAGGCTGCCAGCCATCTCCACCAATAAGTCTCAGATTTTGGGTTAAACATCCATTCTTCGGACAAAGATTCCCTGATTTTATGGCTTCATTAACAGCATCTTCTGCCATGCTGAAAAGGAGAATCTTAGTAAGGACAGCATATGATAAGAAAAAATCACAACTGGGTGATAAATAAAACACAAATTGTATACTGCAGTGCCTTGATATGACATTGTTTACATAAATCATGATCAAGCCAATTTACCCTCTATAGGTGGTCCATTTTCCACCCGTTATGGTGACCAAGCCAGGATAATCTTCAAGGAGAACATGATCCCTAGAGATGCTCTCAGTATTCTTTGCTGATGGATCCACAGCCAAGGGGCGAATTCCACTCCAAGCTGAAAGAACATCTGTTCGGCGTACCTATATTCATTGAATTCATGTTCTCAATCTGAACTGAAAACGAGAATAACTTAACATTGAAAGTTAGGCAAATGATCCAAGACTACTTGCCTAGACAACTTTTTTGAACCAATGTTCATCACATGTAAATCATCATATATGTAACCCGAAATGTCACCAAACTAGCTCAATAGTGAAATGAGGATAAAAAAACCAAATCATTAGCTAAGTAATTAAAACGTTATATGATTTGTCTTGAAGCAGAAAAATATATTCGTAGTCCACTTTGTTTGTATGTCACAAATAACCCAACCCACTCCAGACATTCTACGAAATGAAATATTGTTTGCAAAAGGGAGGTGATGAGCAAAATCTCATGCCTTAACACTAAGATAATCCGAGATGGCATCAAGTATGAATTGTATCTCATCCTCGTGTGGTTCTGGAAGCAGAGTTAAGGTAGTGTTAGAATCTGTAGTTCCAGCAACTGTTCGTCCCAACCATGGAAGCATGAAGACTACACGTCCATCCTTAGTTTTTGGAACGATCAAGCCCATTCCCTGGGGAGAATAATAATCAGGGAGAACAACATGTACACCACTGCTCGGGCAGATGATTGGCTGTGCATCTTTCTTAGCCATTTTTCTTACAGAATCACAAAAAGGACCGGCAGCATTCACAACAATTTTTGCATAGGTATCAAACTCTTGACCTGACACAGCATGAAGTAGAATCCTTTAAGACAATTTTAACAGTATAATAGTTGGTTTCAATACATATCTTCTTTTAACAAAGAGAACAGATTAGCATAAGCCTGAACACAAGTAGGTGGAGGAATGTTCATGACATGTTTTTTGCTCCTGAGAAAAGGATGAATGGATAAGAAAAGCAGTGAAATGAATCCAGTATAATGAATTAAAATGACTGGATTTTAGCAGGTAAGAAGTGTGAGAAGTTTAGGGGCGATGCACTTCTAAGAAATGGGCTTGTACCTGACAGATTGTCCCGAATCCTTGCACCAATGATCCGCTCATTACTATCGTCTTTCAGAAAGGATATAACTTCTGCATGGTTGAGCACTGCTGCACCAGCTAGTGCAGCAGTACATGCTAAGCCAACATTAAGTCTCGAGTCATTCATCTGCCCATCATAATACACGACTGTGCCTCTCAAGCTTCTATCTTTCCCATTTTTTGCGAGAGTGGGAAACAGTTCAAGAGACTCTTGAGATGAGTAATATCTGGAAAAATGTAACAAGCGTGGTCCTGCGACCAAATCATACATTTTCAAGCCCATCCAGTAATAGACAACCTCAAACAAGTCAAAACAGGGTGTCATGCATGGCAAAGCATGGCACAGGTGTGGTGCATTCTCAATGACCTGTTTGCGCTCCTCGAGAGCATGAAACACCAGCTTCACTTGGCCATAATCAAGATTAAAAACAGCTTTCTCCAAGTAGCGAACACCTAATTTAAGTTAATCCGAAAATATTTCATTCATATCCACGTACATATTTCCTCAGATACATAGAGAGTGACTTATCACTTACCTCCATGAATCAACTTGGTGGACCTAGAAGACGTGCCGGAAGAGAAGTCCTCTCTCTCAACGAGCCCAACGCGAAGTCCTCTGGTGACTGCATCCAACGCCACCCCACAGCCGGTAGCGCCACCTCCAACCACCAGAATATCCAAGGGACTGGCGGGACTAGAGCAGATCAACGCGGACTCTTGAGCGGCTCTCGACGGAACAATGGCAGTGGGATCGTTAATCGTCCGCCTGACGTCCTCAACGGCGCGGTCGTTGGTGGAGAGAGTGGGGGAGAGGGCGACAGATCCACCGACGGCGGTAGCAGTGACAATCGCGGCAACGGTGAGGCCGCGAAATCGGGAAGCAGAGGGCATGATGAGTGGCAAAGGGAATAGGAGTCCCAGCGACAGAGGATTCCGTTATACCGGAAAGCCGCGAAGTTCGCGTTGGGAATGGTTCAATGTTACACCCCCTAGATTACTATACTGCCACTGGCTTTCTCCTAAATTTCCAGTGAATTGGAGTTTGGTGAGGCCTGTTTCGGAAAAGCGGAAATAAAACTTCCATAGTTATTACGATGTACGTAAAATATATTTTATAATTTCCGTGACTGACAACGTAAATCCGTGATGGTTTGGTTGGTGAAATGCTCTGCCAGCCGTTCAATGCTCCGTTGTCTCCGTGTAAGCATTCAAGCGGAGCGTGTAGCAGACTTAATAATTAAGAGCGCAACTATGGTAGGAGAAAGAGTGTCTGTTTTTGTGCCGCCACATCTGTAACAGAATTTCACCGATACATGTGCGGTGTGCCAATTTCGGGAACGTGAGAGTAGCCTATTTGATTAAATAATTTTCTAACGAAAAATTTAAATCTTCTTTTTATTATATATTATATTTACGTCTCATTGCTTTTATCAAAAAGTATGAACAAATATTCAATATGTAATAGACTTATTTGATAGTATACTAATCGATTTAATATATGATAATTTATTATATATATAAATATCAATAAATGATATGATAAATTTACATTTTATTTAAATTTATTTTCTACAAGTGTTTAATAATAATTTGTATTATTAAAAACAAAAATATCAATATTCTCATTATTTTATTGATATGTCTGCTTGCCAGATATAAATGATTATTTCAAAATAAAACAAGTAAAATAATAAATAAAATAAATATTATTAAAAAATTGTAAATTTATAGCATATTAATAATCTTATTTATTGGAGTTATTATAAAACTTTAATAAAAGAGATAATTTACAATCATTTTAAATTGATAAATATATCATTAATTATTAATAAAATAAGACAATAAATTTACAAATTAAATATTTGTTTATAATTGAAATATGATAAATCAGTTAATTATTAGCTATTTATAAGGATATAAATTAATTAATTAATCAAAATTTAATTTTTTAGTATTATTGCAAGCAAACAGATAATTTAATGAAAGATTTCATTTACTATTATGTTA
>JANIPM010000233.1:34611912-34623603 GCA_027478405.1 Erythroxylum cassinoides
AAAAAATTTAAGAATTATTTTATAAATTTAAAAAATTATATAAAAAATAATATCCGCGATTAACAGACACAGATATAATATGATACTAGAATCCAATTCATATTCAATAATCAATACTAATTCAGACATCGGTGATAAGTTTACCTCTTGTTATGTTTTCGGCAACACAAATCGTACAACATGCTGAGGTAAGGGCGTAAGGATCAGCCCAGGGGCAGATTTTCCTCTATTTTCCGCTCGTACCTTGTAAAGAGTTCGTTTTGCTGCTTCCAATGGCGCAGATCCCAAGCTTGGATAATTCTTCACTAAATCTCAAATACGTCAGGTGCATACAATTGATCGCTTTCATAGTCTGATTAGGAATTGACTGGTTCTTAGTTCACTAATATTGCTTCCTCTTGGTTCTGCACACTCAGGGAGCAGTCGCAGAGAGAACTCGTAAACATCCTCAAGAACGTAATTTCCTTCTATAGTCCATTACATTGCTTTGTCTTTTTTAATTTTATCTTCTGGGTTTTCATTTTCAAAGAAAATACTTTTAAAGTTGTATTAAGTTTCCCGTCAAAATTATTCCGTTGTTCCTTTTTACTCTCTCTATTCAATTTCATCGAAATTCTTGTGGTTTTAAAGCCTTTTAAGTTAAATTTATGAATTATTAACATGATTTTGAATGATGTTGAATTTAAAAGATTCGTGGGAAGAAGTGTTTGGTCATTGATCCGCAGCTTAGTGGCTCCCTTTCACTGATCGTCCCAACGTCAACTCTCAAGGTAAGAAAGTTTCTTCTATTTTGTATATTTACTATGAACTTTTTTTTTTCAAATAGGAAATAATGCTGAAGGAAATTTTTTTTCCAACTTTGTTTGATTTAGTGGAAAATGTTTGTTGTAGATTGTTGGTATTTGGTTGTTACCCCAAACCTGGATTTGTACGCTTAAATCAGGAAACTGTAATGTGGCTTTTTAAGTGATGATGGATTTCTTGTCAAATTTGGAATAACAGGATAATGGTGTTGAATTGCGGCATCTTGAAGCAGAAATTATTCAGACTGATTGCACCAAAGTGATTTACCTTGTTCGTTCTCGGTTTAACTTGATGAGATTCATATGTTCCAATGTTCATAATGATATTTCGAAAGGGATTCAAAGGGAGTATTATCTTTATTTTGTACCACGTCGTGAGGTTGTTTGTGAGAAGGTACTCCTTTTCATTGGTAGTTGATTCACTCTTGTAAAGTATTATTTTAGTTTTAGACAATCCATTGCTTATGGTGAAGTTGTGGGTATGTTTTTGGCCATGTAGGTTCTCGAGGAGGAAAAAGTTCATCACTTGATAACAATAGGGGAGTACCCCTTGTACATGGTTCCTCTGGATGAGGACGTGTTATCATTTGAACTTGATTTTGCTAACAAAGTATGGCTAGCAATTAAAGTTTTCAGGTTCTGTTATACTTTTCAATTGCGAAATTACATATTAATTTTTTTCCTCATTCTCTTTCTTCCCATCACATGGCAGGAATGCCAAGTTGACGGTGACACAAGCTCACTTTGGCATATTGCAAAAGGGATTCATAAGCTTGAGGTGTGTATAACTTTTTGCAATCAAAATACTCTTCCATAAGCGTTAGCATACTTTGAATCTTCTCATGTACATTATAATCGATTCGTGAAATTTCTGGCTAGCAGTCTCTTTTTGGAGTGATACCAAATGTGAGAGCAAAAGGCAAAGCATCAGTTCGTGTTGCTGATATTCTCAATCACATGCAAGTAGAAGAACCAGTCAACTCACCTGATGTAATTATGATTTGACTCGGGCACTTTTTATCAACTCATCATCTTTCCTATGTTCCTCCACAATGCTTTATGACTTGCTACTCATTGCTTTTTCATTCATTTAGATTGCTGTGTCAGAGATAAATACACTGATCCTTATAGATAGAGAGGTAACTATTTGTCTCATGATGTATCCCTTTGTAACTATAGTGCATAGTCTACTAGCATTCTTTCTTCTTATACTTCTTCTTGCATACAGATAGACATGGTAACTCCCATGTGCTCTCAGCTAACATATGAAGGTCTGCTGGACGAGGTACTGGGTCACAAGCAAGAGGAACTTTTCTACAGTGATATCATTACATTTTATGCTGTAACAGATTTTAAGGGTAGTGATCTGTTTGTCAAGGAAATATGTGGAACGAGAAGTTTCTTATGAGAGATTTGTCTACCTGTTTGCCTAGATACTTCAATTTGATCATTTTACTCCTTTATTGTGTATATGTGTGAGTGTGAGGGGGAGAGAAAATAACAAATACTTGCAAAGAAAATTTCAGCTATCACATTAATTTGTTGAGTGGCTTTTCATGCAAGCATCTATTCATCATGGTTTCTGCTATTTGGAAGCTGAATTATCTTAGAGGAAGATATCTCCATGACTATTTGGACATGAGAAAATTCTGTTTTTTTCTTTTCTGGTTAGTTTTATAATTTTGATTTCTTGATAGCTACTCTTTTAAAACGAGTGCAGTTTCTGCATGTCAGTAGTGGTTCTGTGGAGCTTGACGCATCAATCATGGGTGCTCAACAAGAGGGTAAAAAGATGAAAGTTCCACTTAACTCAAGGTGATGTGTACCTCTGCTTGAGGCCTTTGCCTGGCAATATTGTTTTCTTCATCCACATCTTGATAGATCTATACGCATCTTAGATATAAGGTCAGAAAAATTTTCCTGGATGAGGCAGAACTGAAACGCATCTCCTGAATTTTAATGATGAATTCCGTTCATTGTTGTTTTGATTGCTTCTGTTGAATGGATAAGTTGAACTTTATCTTTAACTTGAAGTTTTAAAAACATGTTGTGCTCTCAATGATACAATGCCTTCTTAAGCTATCTAGCTTCTTCGCCAATACTTTCACTTAAATATATTTTTGCCTAACTGTGTATTGGCTAAATTTCAGTGACAAGCTGTTTAAGGAGATTCGAGATCTCAACTTTGAAGTTGTTGTGCAGGTTGTGTTTTGTTTTTTTTTTTTAGATATGAAATTTCTACTTTCATTAGCTTTTAATCAAATTATTTGATTTCTTTTTTTTTTTACTTTGTATTTTCTCTTTTATGGACCTTAGTTGTTAGCTAACATTTGATTGCAGGTTTTAAGGCAAAAAGCGACTTCTATGAAGCAGGACTACACAGAGATGACCACTACTGTAAGTAAATCCTGTGGCATCTGGATACTTACATCAGTTACTTTACGTTATTATTTCCTGGTTGATTGATTCTTCTGTTGCAACAGAGGAGAAATGTCTCAATTGAAACATTTCTTATCTGCAATCCATAGACTGTACTGTAAAGTTACTTGTAGACCTAACGAACGTAACCAAACTCAGTTATTGATGTGATTTATTGCTACCACTGTTGGCCTATGAAGCTGCTTTTATTAACAGCATAGATGTAATGGATGCAGAATCAGACTGTTTCTGAGTTAAAGGATTTTGTTAAAAAGCTTAACTCATTGCCAGAGATGACTGTAAGTCAGCTTATCTCTCTTGATCTTTCTGTAATCACTGTGGATATGGCCCTTGTAGGAGCTAGATTTATACTGTTGATGATAATTCTTTCAGAGGCACATAAATCTTGCTCAACATCTATCAACTTTCACATCGAAACAAACATTTCTTGCCCGGCTTGACATGGAACACACAATTGTTGAGGCTCAGAGTTATGACATGTAAGTTGGTTCCAGTATTAATTTACCTCCATGTTTTCAGCAAAGTATAGATAGGTCAATATATGTCATGTTTCTTTTATGCAGTCTCATGCCATGACTGGTTGCTGTAATTCTCAAAATATTGATAAAGGCTTTATTTTCCATAAGACATTTTTTGTCTCCTTATCTGACCATCTCATTAACATCCAGAGGAATTTTTTTTATGTTAATTGTTAAAATTTCATGGTTGTTAAAATTTCATGGTTTCGCAACTTGGACATGACTGGATTAGGGTCAAGTGTTTGATAGATGCTCATGTATGCAGATGCTTTGAGTACATTGAAGAACTGATTCATAAGCAGGAGCCTCTTGTCAGTGTCTTGAGAATGCTTATCTTATTCTCTGTTACCAATTCAGGGTTGCCAAAGAAGCATTTTGACTATTTGAGGCAAGACTGGCTTAACCCATGCTAATTGTCTGTCCTACTTTGGTTGTTAACCTAAACGATTGATTTGAACTTTTCTTCCTTCTGGTTCATGAATCCTTGCTATCTTGCAATATGGATATTAAAGCTTATATGCTCTTGATTTAGGAGAGAGCTGCTCCACAGCTATGGGTTTGAGCACATAGCAATGTTGCACAACCTAGAGAAGGCTGGCTTGTTGAAGAAACAGGTTGTGTTATCCTGGCATTATATCGTAGTAGATAATCTCATGTTAGTGAAGTTTAGTGAGTTCTATTAAATTATCATACTTATTACACATCTTATGAACCTTGCAGGAATCAAAAAGCAACTGGTTGACAATTAAACGTGCACTGCAACTTGTTGAAGATACCGACACTGCAAAGTATGATAATTCTGAACCATATAACGTAGTAAATACATATTAAGAAAACTTCTAAATTTCTTCTTTGAAATGCCATTAAAGGAAATTGTAATTGATGCGTGCCAATTTTTTTTTGTTTTTTGAAACTTAAAATTCCCAAGTTAATAATATTAGTTGGGTAGTCAGTTACCACTTGAGGAACTTTTAGGCGATCTAAATGCCTGTACCATATATGATAAATGGTATGTATTGCAGCTGTTTATTATCAAGGGAAAGTTAGAGAATTTATTTCTGAGCCATTTGGTGATCTTGACACAACTGGTTATATTTTCCCTCATTATGTAGAATATACTTCTTTTCTTCTATTTATTTCACTTTCCTTTTGCTCTCTGATTCTTAAAGTTGTTACCTCTGTGCCAGCCCCAATGACATTGCTTATGTCTTTTCTGGATACGCTCCACTGAGTGTTCGCCTGGTTCAAAATGCTGTGCGATCAGGATGGTGAGGTTAATCTGTCTGTACCTCTTATATCTCTCTGACCATGTGTCTTCTTATTGACTTTCCTTCTTATGCTTCTTCTTCCTGTTAATTTGATAGAAAATAACTTCTGGAACTGAAAAACTATTTTCTTTCATTTTAACATGGATGGGGATGTGAGTTGCTCCAATTTGACAGCGAACTCAAACTTATGGCTAGAAGTCAAACAATGTTGTCATATAGAGTCATGGTCTCCTAATAGAATTAAAAGAAACTTAACTTATTGCTTCTCCTTTTTATGGAACTTGTCAGCTTCAAATTATTTTTCAAAGCATGCGAAGACTCCAACTGCATACCCTTCTGCTCCTTTTCCTTCTCTAGTGGAATCTCTTTTTGGGATTATCAATAGCTCTAGGCTTGAATATATTTTACCGTAAAAAATCTAACTGAATTTAATAAAAACATTCTTGTAAATTTTGTTGGTTATCTTCTATTTTTTTTATGGAAAATTGGTAATTTGAACTGCAGGCGCCCTATTGAAGAAATTTTGAAGTTGTTGCCTGGACCTCACTCTGAAGTGAAGAGAGTTAGTGAACATGCTTCCTATCTTCATCAACACTATATTTTTTGGTTTAAGGGAGAAGTCACAAAGAAACTATTTCTGTCCTCTGTTAGGTTTCTGAAATTTTAAGTGCATTTCTTCCATAATTTGCAGGGCGGGTTTTCAAGCAGCCCATCTTTTGACACCTTGCGCGGGAATTCAACAGCTCTTGACAGGTATCTCTGCCTAATGACACTCTTCTCTTTGGTATGCTAATTAAGATGTTCTTTGCCAAGATTGTCGGCCATCATTCACTGGTTAAAGTCCATTATCAAAATCCACATATGTGTATAGAAGCTCGTATTTTGCAATCAATGGTGTTCACCTTTTTTGTATTATCATTAAACATCCAAAGTAGTTAAGAGTACCTTTTCCAAGACGTACATCTATCTTCATGATTCTAAAGAGAAGTATTCAAACTGTACTCTCTGTATCAACCCCAGGTTCTTGATCATAGAAGCCTATAGCTTTACAATCTGCATTGGCTGACGTATTGATTTTCAGTTAATGTTCTTGTGGTGTAACATTACTTAAACATGTTTCAGACCGACTCATGGGAGACGCTCAATAGTGCTTGTTGTTTTTGTTGGTGGCGTGACTTTTGCAGAAATTTCTGCTCTACGATTTCTTAGTGCACAGGTATGTCATTTTTCTTCATTATATTTATGACTATATGAAAAGTTGAGAATCCTTGACTTATTTGTTATGCTACATTTCACCATCGTGTTATATCTCAAAATGGGACCCACATAAATCAGCTACACTTGGGGCTGGTCAGACGTTTCTCCTTCAATATTTGTGCCTGGCATTTCCTTGATGAAAATGACAGTAACTAGTGGATCAATTATGTGATTTTTGACACTAAATTATTAGCGCTGGAGTTAAGCTCACTGGTGGTGCATATTGCTCAATGTTCCTGTTCATGGTGTTTTATGAAATGTCCCGCAGGAAGGAATGGCATATGATCCTATTATTATGACCACCAAAATAGTCAACGGCAATACTTTGGCTGAGACCTACATGGAGAAATGGGGTTGACTGTGTCGCTGTGAATATTTTTGTTAAAGGATTCATGTGTTATTGGCTAACAAAGCTGGGGAAAGGTCTTCCTTAATGGTGCATGGAAAGAGGCTAAGTTATTTTTTCTCTCAAGTGAAATTGATTTTGATTGGAACTTTGGTATATAAGAATTAGTTAGTTTGAATACGAAAGTATAATGTATTTTATGCATAGAGGATCCAGTGTCTTTCTGAAAGTTATGATATTTGTGACTTGAGTGTGTGACATAGTCCAATCCTCAGAATGTGTTGTGACTTTGAGTGTGTGACATAGTCCAGTCCTCAGAATGCGAGACAATTGAAAATAATCTGAATAAAACCAATCTCACTGTCAATATATTTCATTTTGTACTGGATATTTCTCTTTTATTTTCTATTTAGTTAGATTGTGTTCTTCTTCTTTTTTTTTTTTTTTGCCCTAGGTCTTGTTGAAATCGTAAAGCTTGAACCTTCCATTTTCTTTTTGTATAAGAAATAAAGAAGTTTTGAACGCTTAAAGCAATACTTAACAAGGTTCACCTGATTTGGCAACTGCGTCATAATTGTTAAGAGGAAAACTATATATACATGAAAGACCAAAATTACACACACTGAAATGCCCATAATCTCTAAATGCGAGAATTTTGTATTTATCGAGCTGCGGGACGGTTTTCCACCAAATGGTAGTTGCCTACATTTTCTGCATCTGAACATCATTAATCTCTTCTGCCGCGGGAAAAGAGTTGAAAATGGCAAGGTCAGAGTCAGACATTGATTTTCTATGGCATTTTTTTGGTGGAGACTCCGATGGACAAAAATAAGTTATCTCGAATACAAGAACATGTTCCAATCCTATATACATATCGGACCCAATTGTACAAACACGTTTCCCTTTGTAACACATGATACAAGTATTAAATTCACAGACACTTAACCCCATGCAAACTTCTTGAAGTAATGGAGTATAATCAAAGGCAACTTTGATCAGCAGCCACATCTGCACGCTGAAAAAGTTCCAAAATATTTGCAGCTTTTCTCTTGGCCCTGTCGGTGCCACTCTCTGACAGTTCCTTCAATCCCTCTTCAGCGCCAAAATCCCTTGCCAACTTCAACTGCTGTGAATCACTGGCGCAAAGCGACCACAAGACAGCTGCAGCATTCTCTCTGTTCCTTGGAGAACCTGTCTCGATGACCTCCATTAGGACAGGAATGGGCTCAGCCTGACCAATAGCTGTCTTTCCTTCTTGATGGCTAGCAAGAATGGCAAGAATTGCCAATGCTTCATCCACCATCCCACCTCCAGCATCCTTCAACAATCTCATCAGGGGTTGCACAATGCCAGCCCTCACAGCCCTGGCTTTGTTTCCCTGATAGATTGAAAGATTAAAAATTGCTGTGGCAGCATCTTTTTTTCCTCTTGGAGTCCCCTCACAAAGCAGTTTTATAAGAGCTGGGAGGGCCCCTGCAGCTCCTATTGCCACTTTATTCCCATCAATTACAGATAAGCTGAAAAGAGTTGCAGCTGCATTTTCCCTTGCTTCCATGCTGCCATTTTTCAAAACATCCACTATATCTGGTATGGCTCCAGCATTGACAATGGTTTCCTTGTTACTATCATTAATAGAGAGGTTTAACAGTGCTGTAACAGCATGCTCCTGGGTCCTTGGATCAGTGGA
Source organism: Erythroxylum cassinoides (assembly GCA_027478405.1). Lineage (NCBI taxonomy): Eukaryota > Viridiplantae > Streptophyta > Magnoliopsida > Malpighiales > Erythroxylaceae > Erythroxylum > Erythroxylum cassinoides. The sequence continues at coordinate 34,620,231 of JANIPM010000233.1, forward strand.
GGATAACAGCTCCACAAGGAGTGGAATTGCCCCAGCTTCTGCGATACATACTCTATTATCTGCATTCCTTTTTGCCAGTAAACGAAGCTCTCCAGCCGCTGCTCTTTGTTGTTCTGGAGTTCCATTTGCTAATTTGTCTAATAAAGCTACAATAGCAGTACGATCACAGTCTGACACACTGCTTCCGACTCTTTTAGTTCTACATGCTCCTTGTTTAGGCAGCTCAACTCCATTGCTCTCACACCACAAAGCAATTAAACTTTTCAATACGTAGTTAGGTGTTAGTGCAGTGTGCAACAGCGTATGTTGTGTTTTGGGACATGTCTTGTGTCCTGCATCTAGCCATTTTTGTATACAGGATCTTTCATATGTCTGCAATTGTAAGTTAAAAGAAATAAACAACAGGCATCACACAACAAAATTCCAGAAAATATGAAGGCATGCTCTGGTACCTGTCCTGTAGACACTATCACCGGATCTTTCATCAGTTCAAGAGAAATTGGGCACCGAAAATCATCTGGGATAACAGGAGATCTATGTTTGATCAATCCCTTTTCGGCATCAGAAGTGTCAGCTTCAGGAATATCCATTTGGACGTAGTCCTTTAACTTCTTAAGGAGGCATGACATCTTTTCAAACCACTCTCCTGGATCGACATCACATGAGATAACCAATTCATGAAAAGCAAGGGACTCTTTCTTCATATCATCAATAGTCTTCAGATGCAACCTGTCTGAGAGCCTTTTCAGTACTACAGGATCAGGGTCTCTTTCACTCTCTGCTGTTGCTAAGTCAAGTTCTAGTTGCAAATCAGGGGAGTCTGGTCTGCCTTTGGCTCTCCTGAATTGAGCATGCACAAGTTCAATCTACATATGGGCGAGAAAAATCGCATAAGATGAGAAACACTTTCCAACACCAAAGTTGCATCAGAACACAATAGCGAACAAGATTGAATTACAGCTGTGAAACAGCTCCAACGGTGAAGCACCATTATTCTGAGAAATCAATGGGTTCTTCAAAGTACCTGTTCTCTAACTTCCTCTGATATGTCAAGCCTGTCATAAGGGATCTCACTTAATGCTGCTTCAATATTTTCTGTAACCTCATGAAATTTACATGCTAGCCTATCCCTTTCCAAGGCCTGTGGCGTGAGAAAAGAAAAATAAGATGATAAATCTACCAAATAAGAGTTCCAAGATTAAGTGACCGCATACTTTCGTTTGCATTATTCATTAACTTTATCACAAAAATTTCGTAACGGTAAGTGGTTTAGTCCTCAAATATCAAGCTCAAACTTTGAGAGACTCGACTCCTATGGGAGCTGTATAAACAAATCCAGTGGCTCCAAATATTTCCTAAGAAATCAAAATCCCCAATAAGTTTCCAATAGCCAGATACTATAAGTTAAAATCTTTAATTTGTCCAGAAGTTACAACAATCGAAGAGAAAGAGCAAAGAACAATACCTTATACAGCTTGCTACCTTGGTTCACCGACTTGAGAAGATCCACAGCGGAATCTAGAGCAAATTCAAGGGACTCAAGGCCTTTAACTTGTTCTTCGTTTAGTTCTTCACTGCTGTCTTTCAACTCCTCAAACAAAGGGCTCAAGAGCTTGATTCTACGCAACAAATTCCCATGCATCTTCTTGCATACATTCTTACACTCGGGCAATCCCGATATCTCCTTCACCGAGTCTGCAAGTTGACTCACCAATTCAGAATTTGAGCCCCCTGTTAAAACCATGTGAGCGGCCTTAATTACTCTTTCAACAGAGCCCCAAAAATGATTAGCTGAGAAAATTGCGGGTCTCCAGATAGAGTCGTGAGCAGTATGAGAAAATTGGAACCTAAATAAGATCAGATCCACAAAAAACAAAAATAAAAAGTGAAAGGATTACACGAAAAGAAGAGAGACCCAGATGAGTTGAACAGGGGAATTACAAAGATAATTGAGAAACAAGTAGAGGGGAAGATAATGAATAAGCAGAGGCAGTCAAGTAAAGTGAAGGAATTGACAAGGAGGAAACACAAGGAGGGTCATGGAAGCAGGGAGGTTGTTTTTCTTATGAAAGAACGGAGAGAGAGAGGTTGAAGACCATTTATTTTTAATATCTTCTTCGTCTCAACAAAATTCCAAACGACGACTCTCTCTTGTCGTAATTGTCAAAATCCTGTTTTCTCCGTTTCTGACAATTCAATTTGGTTGGTGGATTTTGTTTGCCTAAATTAATCCTTCACAGTTCCTAATAAATTGTCATTCCCAGGCAAGTGGGAACTACTAACTTGCCTCAGACGTCAAACTCACTAGGCTGTTTTCGCATTAAAATTCACGGGGAGAGAGAAAAGATGGAAGGATAAAAACTTCTTCATTTTCCGTATTAGAATATTCATAATAATTGTCACGACGAGACATTCTATGATTATGAACCGATTGTTTCTTCTTCGCGTGGAGGCTGGAGCGCTCAGCAGCCATACCCCATGACGCGTAGAAAAGGATCTTCGCAAACGACGCCTAAGAGCATGCCACGTGGAGGAACATGGAGAGCGGGCCCGTTGCCGGCACCGCCAGCAGCCAGTACCAGCCGTGGTCACGCTTTCGTGGCTATAATGATTCGTTACGTGTCGTTTTCTGAGCTGCATGGTTTTTATTTTTTAAATTTGAGATAATTTTTTTTAAAAAATTTAAAATTTCTTTTCTCTTAAATTTCTTGCCCCAAAAAGTGGAATCAGCCACCCCAGCTGTCCCCACACTCCGGCCCGACCAGGTTGTGAGGGGGTTAAATCGCGGTTTTATCTCGGTCGACCGCCTAGCAGAGCGGCCCTTACACTCCCGTTTTCAGGAATCGAACCTAGGTCATTGTCCCAATTTACTCTGCTAGATTGCCAACCGAGTTACCCGTGCGGGCTTTTCTCTTAAATTTCTTAATAATAAATGAGGTAAACTAATCAAATACCATAAATACTATAATCTAACTTAACTAATAGAATAATATAATAATTCAATTTAATTCTTAAATTCAAACTAAAATAATTAAATCCAATTGAAATCAGTAATTTAAACTTAATTATTAATTAAAGTGTAAATATTTTTAGAGAATTGAAAATTATAAATCAAATTTGAAGTTTCTTAAGGAATGTCTTTTTTTTTTTAACATTAAGACCCCATTTAGTAACTAGTAATAAAAGAATTATAACAAAAAAAAGAATAAGAATGGATTTGAGAATCTGAATAAGAATGTTCTGATTATAAGTGTTTAATATGACATTAAACAAAGTTAAAAATTATGCTACTATTTGGTATTAAATATTTAAAATGCTAATAAGAAATTTTTTACTCATATTTAGTTATTATATGATTTATTTCGTAAATAAT
>JANIPM010000233.1:34625476-34642501 GCA_027478405.1 Erythroxylum cassinoides
AGCACATGTTAAAATAATTGTACATGCATTCATCGACATTCCAGGTATAATTGAATTGTAATGTGATATTATTGATTCCAAGTCTCATGCTAAAGGCAGTAGATATTCATTGGAAATAATATGAAATATATTTTGGTTGTTGCATGATCAATATAAGATTCATCGCCCTAAAGTAATGTTTCATTGTTATCGATTGATATTGTTTCAAGAAATCCTTGGCTAAGGTGAAATGACATTTTGAAAACAGTCTTCAAATGTCATTAATTAAATCAATTACTAATAGTGGAGAATAAATATGATTGGACTTTAGACATTAATTACATCCTCTAATGTCCAATCAGAACATTATATAATGAAAAAATTGAATTAAGTTTGACCTGATTGTAAAGTTTGGAAAACTTTGTGATTCAATATAAGATATTTAATAAATAAAGATCAATACGATATATTTGATCTTATTTGAGTATAATTGATATTAAATTAGAAATAATTAAAATTTAATTAAATTTAGAATTTTATTTCAATTAATTATTAAAATATTTAAAAACTAACATAAATAGACTTAAGCTCTAAAGAAGCTAATATTTCTTGTCTAACTCTCTCTACAAAATTTATATAATTCTATCAATACATTCTATGAATATCATCAGAGGTCGAACACTTATGTAGTTAGGATGGTGGAGATGAGTCGATTTCAAAAATAAATCGATGTATATGACAAAAAATTGATCAAGTTTCATAATAATATATAAATGAAGATCCACGCTTGATTATATTTTATATGTTAATCATATTATAGAATTTAAGTGATTTTGGCTTTCAAAAAAATCAAACAAATTTTTTTTGCTATTATTCTACCAAGTGTAGGATTGGATCTCGCCCTGATTGCCCAACATATAAAAAATCCATACAAATAAATAAGAAAAAGAAACTAGTGAAAAAGAAACAATCTCATATTGACATGTTTAGGATTAATTAAACTCACACAATTCCTATTAGTGTAACAGCCCAGACCATCCGCCCATAGATATTGTCTGCTTTGGATTGCCCCTAAGGCCAAACCCCTCATGGTTTTGCTCTTCCCACCATTGAAAAAACGAGTCTATAGGGGAGAGATATCCATACCCTTATAAGGCATACTTTGTTCTCCTCTTCAACTGATGTGGGATCTCACACTCTCCACCCCCTTTAGGGTCCAGCCTAGCTAACACAACGGTTCGAGTACTGGCTCTGATATCATTTGTAACAGCTCAGACCGCTTGCCCATAGATATTGTCTACTTTGGGTTGCCACTAGGGCCAAACCCATCACAGTTTTGCTCTAACCACACTTAGGAAGACGTGTCTTGTGGGGGAGAGGTATTTATATCCTTATAAGGTGTACTTCGTTCTCCTCTCCAACCGATGTGGGATCTCACATTCTAACACGTTTTCTCAGGGGTGGGAAGAGCAAAAATGTGAGGGGTTTAGCCCTAGGGACAACTTAAAGCGGACAATATATATAGGTAGGTAGTTTGGGCTGTTATAAATGGTATCAGAGCTGGTACTCGAACCGTTCTGCTAGCTAGGCTGGGCCCTAAGGGGGATGGAGAGTATGAGATCCCACATCGGTTAGAGAGGAAAACGAAGCATGCCTTATAAGGGTATGGATACTTCTCTCCTATAGATGCATTTTGTCAAAGGTTGGAAGAGCAAAACAGTGAGGGGTTTGGCCCTAAAGGCAACCCAAAGTGGACAATATCTATGGCAGGTGGTCTAGACTATTATAAAACCGTTGTGCCAGCTAGGCTGGGCCTTAAAGAGGGTTGGGCTTTAAGGGGGTAGAGAGTGTGAGATCTTATATCAGTTGGAGAGGAGAACGAAGTACGCCATATAAGGGTATAGATACTTATCCCCCTAAAGACGTGTTTTCCCAGGAGGGGAAGAGTAAAACTATGAGGGGTTTAGCACTAGGGGCAACTCAAATCAGACAATATCTGCAGACGGGTGGTCTGGGATGTTACAATTAGTACAATTGAATTTGATTCCTAACAATAACAACAATCAAATAGAAGTCTTGCTGAAATATAGAGTCTAATAAGGTTCAGAACTACCTTGCCTTACCCTTAATTGATAGGAAGGCTGTTTTTGATAGCCTCGAATAAAAATACATATTAAAATAATAAAGTGATACCAATTAAAAATAAAATAAAATAAAAATTAGATTAGACATAAAAGAAAATAATAATAAAATAAGTAAATAAATAAAAGAAAATAACAACAACCTAGATTCCATAAATAAATATAAAGTAGGAACAAACATAATTTGCATTTAATAATAAAAGGTAAAAGATGACAAACAAAATAATCAGTAGTTAGACTAAGGTGAGGATGATCATCTTTTTTATTTGCTATGTACATCCACCACAAAAATGGAGAAGAATAAAAGCAAATCCTTGAAAAATCTAAAATTTAGAAAAATTATAAGAATAAGCATAAAATTTAAAATTAGAACTTCTAGTTCACAAATGATGGGAAATGTAACTTATATATAAGAGAAAAGATAAATATATAACTCTAACATTTGTTATGCTCTAACTTTACATTTGGTGGTACTAAAAGCTAAGACAACTAACAAATAATTAAAAAATATAAAAAAATAAATTAGAAGATTGCAAGAAAATTATCAAAATAGAAAAGGAAAAGAAGATTAAAACTTTTATTCATAAATTTATTACAACATATACAGTTAAAATAACGATTCGTGGTTGATATAATAATTAATTCGTTAATTCCATTAGTTTGTTGGATTGAATGTGTTATATGATGTTTTTCAAGTGCATGTCTCTAAAGGGATCTAGAATACTCAAAAAAATATTTGCAATTTACAAAGTGTCGGGGATGGTGTTCTAGAGGTTGAGTGGTTCACAAATAACTCCTCACATAAGTATGATAGAGCACTTTCCTTGGTTGTATTCAGATTTTGCCTATACAAGCTATGGGAAGAGTAGAATGCAAGATTTTAAAGAAGTGTGAAAAATTAGAGGCTCTATTGAAAGCTATGATAATCTTGTGGGTTAGAGAACAAGTCTTATCAAGTACATTGAGAATTTGATGAACATTTTCACACAGTAGACCAAACTAATAGGGAAGCATGCATGGTAAAGTTAACATGCAAAGTATATATATCCAACAACAAATTATGCACATTCATGGCCTAAGGAGAATATTGGCGATTAGGAACTTACAAGGTTCCTTAACTAATCAAACTAGTTGGTTTGGGACAAGTATTTTGGTACCAGGACTAACCTCATAAGCCAGTTTGAGATAAGTATTTGGGTACCAAATGTTGCTCTCTCAAGCTTGAAGAATGGCAAATGGTGAAAAAAAGGTAGGCTTATAAGGACTTACTATTTCCTTAAGAGGGAGATCACATTACTTCTTTGGGGAGCCAAACAACACTAACCTATGGAGAACAAGTCTTGTCGTGAGTAATCTAGAAGTAAGCAGCAAAGAAAATAGGGAGAAAGTGATTACTAAGTATAATGCATAAAGGTTGAAGATGGGAGATCACACACCATAACAAAGAGAAAATTTGGCTACGAAAAAATCTTCACTAAAAGTCCCAAAATCGTTACTAATAATCATTAATGACAATTTGTATTCATCACCAAAAATGTTGCCAAAACATCATAACTAAAAAATATAGGTGATTTTTTTGCTAATCTTTGTTGATAGTTTTTGCCTACGCTTTATTTTCTTGGCTACGTTTTGAGAAATCATTGCCAATAACTTTTCACAACGGTTATCTTTCGTAGCAAAAAAAAAACATAGCTAAATGTATTTGTTTTTATCTACATTCTATAAAAGATAGTCACATTTTTAATATACATTTTAACAAAATGTTATATCAAGTTGAATTATAATTATTTGTTACATTTTAATCCATGCTATTGTATATAATATTTATATATTTTTTGTTGTTGTTAATTTATTATACAAAAATGATTGATAATTTGAAGAATTGTATATAAAAAATAAAATATCATTAAATTTGTTCATGCATAAGAGTTTAATTACAATTTCAAACATGCTTATATATAAAATAATAAATACAGAGATTAGTTTATAAGATACAATACAAATCACTTAGGCTCGCTTTCATCTTCGTTGCTTTTATAATCCGGGCCAAGTAATTTTTTGAGCTACTTTTCATGCTTGACCGAATTTTTTTGGTATGTTGAAATTTAATGAGGATGAAACAGTTGGGTTAGGGTCAAACCCAAGACCTTTGATATATCTGAATCATGTACCAAGCACAAAATCACAAATATCTTCTATATTTGCCTCATTTACCTCGAAAATTGATGCTTGCAACAAATTTTACATCTTATTCTAAAATTAGAAAAACAAAACCAATATTCAATGCAAATATTATTAGTTAGTATTACATAAATAAATAAACTTAAAATTTAAACAATTTTTTTATAATTACATAGTTATTTTGTGCTTCTTCATACATCCACCCTTAACTTTCCTTATAGTAAGTGAGTTTATAAAGTATGATCCTATCACACTTTTGTCCATGTAGTTCCTTCTCACTTTATTCTATGAAAAAATATAATGTACAGTAAATAATATAGTATTTATTGACATAATTATAACTTGCAAACAAAGATCTTACATATCTATTTCGCACAACAATAAATGATTTGGAGCATTGGTTGTGAGGAGTTTTCATTTTTTCTCTATTCACCTTGACCTTCTTATATTTTTCCTAAATAAAGAAAAAAAGATATCATTAAATCATCTAACAAGATTAATGGAAGCAAATGTGAAGGGAAATAAAACAAACTTAAGCATTGGGAGAGGCCCAATAATTACATAAATTGTTCCAATTATTTGGAGACATCCATTCCAGAACATATCTCCTTGTCTTTTTATTAAAAGGAAAAGATTTGTAATACTTATGCATCCTATAATGATAATCCCTGGCCCTTTGTTTCAATAATGAAGTGACACACTTTGAAATATCAAAGCTTGTCGATATCGACAATATTCAATTTCATCTATGAACAATAAGTAAAAGTGTAATTAATCTTAAAATAAATGAAACAATATTGCATATAGTTAAATAAATTAAAAATTTACCAAAACTTGCATTCTTGAGTAAGTTGTCTTCCTTAAAGTCCTTATCATGTTTTAAGCAAGATAATTCTGTTCTGGCAATTATCCCCAACTCACTAGACAATTTTGCTGATCGAATCTTATCTAGAGGACAACCTTATGAAGTATCAATATGTACTGATAACTTGTTGTTCATTCCAACATTCATTTGTTGCAACTCACAACCTCTATTTATACCTCTACCTCTTTTTCTAATGTTGACATAGGAACTTGATAACAAATGAATAATGATAAGAAAATATACATTAAACATGTAAATATATATTTGAGCATAAGTCTTATTTATATATGTTAAAGATTAACAAACCTACAGATCCCTTTATATTAGTTGAGGAATAATGAGGTTGTTGCTGACTTGCTTCATTGGTCGATGAGGTCGATTGTTGTCAATGGGTAGGAACTGATTGATTTGTTATTATTGGGTAGGAACAATTTTGATACCTGCCACCTTCTTCCCTTTGTTTCTATCAGGAGCCATTATATTGGATATTTATAAAAAAACAAACATAAATGTTATTATCAATATCATACATCCAATCATCATTAGAAACATACATTTAATCATCAACAATCAGTATTAACATAACTTAATCATCAACAATCCACATTAACATAATTTAAACATCAAGAATACTCATTAAAATACCTTAAACATCAACAATTTGCAATAACATAACTCAAGCATCAACAATGCGCATTAACATAACTCAATCATCAACAATCCATGTTAACATATCTCAATCATCAATAGTCTACATTGACATAACTCAATTATTAACAATTTACATTAACATAACTCAAACATCAACAATATTTATTCACGTAACTCAATCATCAACAATCCGCATTAACACAACTCAATCATCAACAATCTATATTAACACAATTCAGTCTTCAACAATCTGCATCAACATAACTCAATTATTAACAATCTGCATTATCATAACTCAAACATCAATCATCAACAATACACATTAACATAAATGTTACTAACATTACATTTCAAACAATATAAAGAACACTTTTATTACCTTTAATTATCATGATCAAAGTCTTGAAAATCATGATCATTAATTATGTTATGATTTGACTTTTCATCACTATTATATTCAGCCAAAGTTTCTTCATTATCATATAATTCATCCTCGATATAGTCTTCATCTCCTTATACAACAAGATTAGCTTTTACTTAATTTTCTTCTAATATATTGGAATCAACATCTCTTTTGTAGAATGATGATATATCTGCATCTTCTATTTGTAAGGCTCCATTATTCAGCTCTGATTCAATCTCTTAATATACTTCATCAGCATCTTCATTCATTAAACCATTTTTCCTTTCAGAAAAGTCAAAGAGATTTCAGTGTCGAAACTTTTGAACAACTTTCTAATTGTTGCCTAATACAGTCTCGTTGAGGTAGAATACTTGCTTCACTTGACTTGTAATGACAAAAGGGTCATTATCATACCAAGTGTTACTAACATTGATGCTAGTAATATTTCTAGACAACCTTTTTATCCTTTACGTAATGCAACTCTATTATTTTTGAGATGACATTCTAGACGTTAATAAAATTGCTGTCATGTTGTCCCTTAATAACAACCCCACAATTTTGACTTCTAAGTCAACTATCACGATCTTTTATGTGAAATCTAACTCCATTAACAATGCAACTTGTATATTTTTTTGCTACATATATGAGGCCCATATTCCAAAGCATATAATGTTGTCTTGCAATTTATAGTTATGTAACTATATCATCTATAGAACAAAATATAATTAAAATTTAATCTGATGTACAAATTTGCATAAGTTCATAATATTCCATCAATAACTTACTTGAGTCTTAAACCATATTGGAACTTAATCTTATGTCTTTCTTCAACATTAACAATCCCTTTGCTTTGAATCTCATCTTTATGCTCTCCATTTAAAATAGTAAATAGATATTAGAAAATACAAGTTGAATGCTATATTTAAATATGAAATAATAAATAAGAAGTAATATACATACTCCATATATAAATCGACTTCTTCACAATTGTTCAAAATATACCAATGGTCAATTTCGAGTTCATTTTTAGTTAACTCCACATATTTTCCTATTATAAGTGGCCTTACTTATTGAGAGAAAACTAAAAAGCCACTATCTTGATCAAAATCACAATTACGTTTTTCTCTATTAAATCTTGTCTTGACATCATTTAAGTACATCAAATAAAATTTCAACCATTCATTTGCTATATAAGCCTTTGCAATAGACCCTTAAAGTTGAGCTCTATTATACACATAGTGCTTAAGAGAGTTTGAAAACCTAAACAAAATATAAAAAATTAACAATTGTTACTAACTAATAATTTAAGGAAAAAAGTTGAAGTTAATATAAATTACCTTTCAGTGGGGAACATCCATCGAAATTGAACTAGTATACAAAGTTTTGAATCATATGGTAGGTGAATTGCCAAATGCACCATAACATCACAAAAAGATAAGGAGAATACTAGTTCAAGCTTATATAGAATCAAAGCTATGTCTTTTTTTCCCCATTTTTTCAAGCTCTTCTAGTTTTAGTGTCTTATAACATAATTGCTTAAAAAATTCACCCAATTGTCCCAAAGTTATGGATACATCCTTCAATAGACACCCTCTTATTCCAACAGGAAGTAATCGTTAAAAAAGTATATGAAAATCATGGGTTTTTAACCCCAAAAATTCCCCTCTTTGACATTGGCATAATGGGTTATATTAGATGCACAACCATTAGGAAACTTGACTGATTTAAGAAATTGACAAAAAGTCCTTTGTTGACATGTTATAACAAATAGGTGGAATGATGTATGACCCATCATTTCCTCTTTTCAAATGCAAATCTTTTCTTATATTGATGTCTTCGAAGTCAAATCTAACCTTAATTGTGTCTTTTGATTTGCCATCAATTCCCATCAAAGTACCTAAAATATTCTCACAAATGTTTTTTTCAATATGCATCACATCAAAATTATACCTTAATAGTAATTCCTTCCAATATTACAAATTGAAAAATGTGTTTTTTTAAAAATTCAAATTAAGCTGAATAACACTTCACTTTTGCTTTCTATTACTTGGGTGTTCGCCATGTTAATGTCACCCAAATGTGATAGTTGGTAAATCATATCATCACTAGACAAGTGTAAAGGAGAGCTTTACCATATTCTACTTTGCCATTAAACAATTTGCTTCTTTGCTATCTGTGCTCATGTTCCAAGTAATGGTGATGTCGTGTATAACATATTTTACTTTTTCCTAGTATCGATGAATTCTTATGAATTTCTATTAATTGTAAAAAAATGGATTCAAATTTGTATTTCTAAGTTTATATTTCTAAATTTTGTTGAATATTTAATCAGAATATGAAAAATGATGACAATATTGGTTGAACATCATATCGATGTTCAATTGAAAATAAGTTTATCAATGTATTCTCAAAATGGTCCAAACAAAGTTCTAAGGATACATCCACAAAGAAGAATATAAAATATAAAAAACACATATTAACCTAGATTTCTCAATCTCATATAGCAAAAAAGCTTAAAAAGTTTAAGTAATTTACCAAAAACTTTTCACCCATTCTTTTTGAATGCAACTTGAAATGTTAATTAAAATCTATCCTCAAGTTAATTAAACCATTTAATGCATTACACTTTCATACTCAATATTTTAATGTCATAACATGTATAATAATTTAATCCATCAAAATAAAAAGGAAACTTCCCAATTAAGCACATCTGAGAACAATTTCTCTGTCATGCTTAGACTTTATAGTGTCCTCATTATAAATGCTAAAATATGGAAAATAAAAGAAACTAAACAAACAAGAATTGAAGTTAAACGAAGATGGGATTTTTAGATTGCCTCTTAAATAATGCCTTTTTTAAAGTTATTAGCTTAACCCAACTCCTTTTTCTTCAACCAATATCTATTATAGGTGGCTTCATTCATTTTTACAAGTAATGGGTAAGTGCAAGTAAGATGCAATTCAAATATGTAGAGTGGATACTTCCCTTAATACCTGAGTTTTTTCACTTATGAGGGTTAGGTAAGACTACAACAGTTTCTTATAACTCAAGATTCATGTTATCGTGGTCTCACCCAAATTGCTACAGGTTCCAACCTTTTTAATGAATCAAACTTTCATTTCTTAAAAAAAAGAAAAAATTCTTAAAACATAATATTCTTAATGAATTTCTTATTCTCTTTCTCAAGATGCTTATAGATGATAGGTTCCAATCCATCTTATCTTTTAAGTTCAAAAATTACCTATGATAAAGAATAAATCATTTTAATTGAGTAAACATGAGTATAATCAGTAGAATCTTTCAAGGAATCATAAATATTATGCTTAACATTTTACTATCAAATTCCATTGTAGAGTGTTGCATTTAATAAAAGTATATTGTCATTCATCACACAATAATGAAAAAATGCAGGCAAGTATAGTAATACAGTATAATGAATTATAAAAATATCAACGGGCAGTAAAACATAATGCACTACAAAAATCAATGGGCAGTAAAGCATAATGCCCATACAATCAAAGCAATAAAAAAACACACGATGGAAGAAGATGGACGTAGTACACAACTGCTTAATGAGTCAAAACACAAAACCAAACGCAGTATACTAGCCCAACTGCATAATGAGGCAAAACACAAAACGCACAACCGACGATTAAATGAAGACACAATCGACGATTAAACTCATACAATTAAATTAAACAAAACTCACAATCGACGATAAAGTTAATACAATCAAAGCATCACATAAGTAAAAAACAAAACCCAAATATAACAATGTCACACCATCACAAGTAAAACTAGATGAACCACTTACCTCAATCGAAGATTAAATGAAGACGATGACAATGGACGCGATGGAAGAAGATGGACACAGAGAAGGGAAGATAGTGAGGAAATTGAAGCACACATGATTGACAACGAATGAAGAACGATAGGGAATCACGAACAATTATGGTGACAGGAAACCACTGATGGTGACAGAGGAGAAAACGAAAATAAGATAGAGGGGAAACCAAAGAGTGAAACACAAGGGGTAGGCTTTGGTAGGATTAATGTTGTATCAACACGACATCGTTTGGTGTTAAACCAGACAATGTCATTTTTGTTTTATTAAAAACGTTGAAGCTGAAACTAACAACAACATTTAACTTTCAAATTTAGATTCCGTTGGTAATTTACTGAAGGAATCCATTTTTATCGGTGCATTCTGACGCTTATTTATGCCACCAATCATTTTTGCCTATTTTATTGATAGACATCACTCTTCTGTTGGTAAATTCTGTTAGAAAATTTGTCATGATAATCTCCCTCCATCTTTATCGATGGATATTTTTTTTATCACAAAATGCAATTTTATGACAATATTACCGACATAAACTAATTTTCCATCGATAATTTGCTACGATATTGTTTTTGTCTGTAATTTTTTATTGCTAATTTGTAATTTTCTTATAGTGATAGGATTACCTCACCAACATGTTTTTCACCTTATTAAGCATCATATTCATCCTCTCCAACTATTATTACATAGCTTACATAAATTACAAGTTTTCCCTCTTCTCTTTCAATGTTGAAACTCCTTTAGTAGACATATTTGAAAGTTGTAAGAAAGGTTAGTAAAGAAAATTTATCATCTACTCCCCTACGTGTATACTCTCAAAGATGATAAACCACTTATGTTTCACTATTTACTTAGCTTTTCTTAATGCTAATCTCATACTTTCTTGCCTTTTCCCACTTGCTTCTTCATGTGTTCTTTAAAGAACTAAACAAACTAAAAATATTAAACATGTAAAGTCCAAACTCCAATAAATATTGGTCAAGAAGACAAAGTAAAGCACAGTTAAGGAAGAAATAAGGAATTCGAATAATGTAAGGAAAAATGGAAAGAATGTGAAATTGTTTTTAAAATAGTTTCTTAGTGATATCTTACCTACATAACCTTTCTTTTCTTTTTCTTTTTCTTTTTCTTTTTCTTTTTTTGTCTTTTCTTTTCTTTTCATAACCACATGAATAATTATGATGCATGGAACAAAAAATTGAATTGAACAAACAAAAATTTTAACACAATAAGATCTAAACAAACTCTAAAAATAAGATGACATCTAATTTGTATTTTTAATTAAAACTTTTAGAAACAAGAATATGATGTAATAAAACAAAAAAAATTATAAAAGATGTGATTTTTATTTTTTAAAATGGAATAGAATAGGATTTAAATATTATGAAAATGAAACGATAACTCTACTTGATTTAGAGCCAAGCTTTAATATCAACTACTGTGAACCTATATAGAAATATACCCCAAAGAATCCAGAAAAAAGTTTAAATCAAACCTAAGAAATCTAAAACAAAATTATAAAAGAATTTATTCATTGATTATAAATAATCAAGAACCAAATTCATCAAGTATTTGAATGTCAAAAAGAAATAACTCTTTGATATGTTTGAAGTTCAATAAAGAATAAGAAAAAAGAAGCTCTAATGACTTTCAATTAATAAAGATAATGTTTTAACTGAAAAAACATACCTTAAATACTAAAAAAATAGGATTTCAAGTGGGCCAAGTCATATTAATTATATACTTTTTAAACACTAATAGGCATAATGAACTTACCTATATCTAAGACTGTAGATCTCTCAATAACTTTGTAAAGGTGGACATAGTTTGAGACATGCTCATTCTTGAGTTCATAGATCCTTTTGTAAATTTGCGAAATTGGAGATATTCTAGGACATTTTTATTTTGGAGATTATGGTCAATGAAGATGAGTATTTTATCTTTAAATTTCACCAACTCTAGTACTTGTAGTTTTTTTTGGTAAATTAGTAAAAACTTTTATACAAATAAGAAAATGTTATATACACAGCTGGTGATTTTCGGAAAAATCTCTAGCCTACCAAAAGGGCTCACATAAGACATATACATAGGAACCGTGAGCAAAGTGTGGAGGAAAACTATCAACACCACACCTTCACAACCTGCCTATCGAGAAGCCTAAGAAAACTAAATCCGCTACCCTGTTACAGAAATTCACCAGCAAGCATGATAACAACACACAATGACCAACAATTATAATCCAACCATAATACCAAAACCACAATCAATAAAACTCAACAAGAAAAAAATGAGAAAGTCCTTCTATTTCCTTGTCTACAGTCAAGGTTGCCTTTTGCGCTTATACCTATCTGGACAGTACCGCCGTAGGAAATGGATCTTCTCCTGATGTCCTGCCTATTATCAGTGGGAAGGAAGTACAAACATCCTCCTCAGTATCCCTGAGATGCAATACAAAGGATATGATATTTTATGAGTTGAGACTTAAAAATTGACATCTTTTAGTACTTCTCCCTTCTCAAGCTCACCAATTAGATCCCTTAGTGGTGAAAATTTCAATGCTAAACTCCTACATAATTTAAAATACTGAGCTTATGTACCATTTATAGTCTTTACTAAGGAAAGTAAATTTATAGCTTTTAAAAGTTACAACAATAAATGATTCATTACCTTTAAGCTCATTTTTCTCTCGTACAGATGATCTTGGAACAACCTATTTCACCACCTTTAGGCTTGTACACCCATACATCGACCTTAATGACAAGTTTAGAAAATGAGTTTGCTTCATAATGATTAATCGACTTGTTGAGCCTATGTTATACTATAAGACATTCCATTATACCATATTAGTTTCAACACTCAATCATAAATCTATAAATGATGTTTGAAGTTGTCCCAAATAGTAAAGGTTGTCGTATTCCTCAAGACCCAACTGTAGTTTCAATAGAGGGAAGGGCTAAGTATTCTTTAGTTAGAGACAATAGAGCTAACAAAGAAAGGTAGAAGAAATTTAATTTTTAATTGATTTGGTGATTGAATTAGAGATAAACCTTAAATTAGGCATGTTTTCATATTCGCCATTTCAAATGCCACGTTAACAATTTGAGATCTATTCAAATTATTTAAAAATTTCAAAATGTATTTTTAAATGAAATTCAAATGAAAGTTTAAGGTTTCTTTAATTTGAGGTTCGAATACAATGGTTTTTAACATTATACTTTTTGAACACTAACAAAAGTTAAGCTTTAAGTTAGTATTCTAGGTAAAAAGGGAAAAATAACCCATATGTTAACATCTGAATTAAGTTTGATCTTAATATTTTAAGGTGTTAAATTAAACCTATCAAAAATGTTTTAATTAAACCATATAAAAAATGTTTAAGTTAAACCTTAAGTAGACCAAAAATATGATCGATATTTGACTTCATCAATTATTTATCATGTCATCAATGACTTGGAATAAATATATAAATTTTTTAATTTTAATTTGGTAATTTATCTCAATTAAAATAAAATTTTAGTTAAACTAAATCCCTAAATTTTAAACCCTCAATTTTACTATTCATAACCCTAAAATGACAAGTGTTCCCTCTCTCTTCACTATCCCTTCTTCATCTCCATCTTTAAGAATTTAGATGATGGGAATTCCCATCGGTGGTGGCAGCAGAGGACATTTGATGTTACGTGAGCCCTAGCGTCAACAACATCAATACCAATAATTGACAACTGTTAGAGACTAGGAAGAGATGGATAGGACATAGAAATAGCAACAACAAGAACAAAACCATCATCAACCACCTCAATACCAAGACTTTCTTCAGTTTAGTGGTGGATTGTAAGGAACATGACATATTGCTTCTATTGGGTTAAATCATATTACTTTTCTTGCAACGTGGCCATATTTGGATTTGAGTAACTTTAAGAATAATCCTTAACATCAAGTTTCACCAATAGTGAATGTTGGTGAAAGATAATGATGAAGAGGGGACGGTGAAGAGAATGGAAAGATAAGCCTTTATTGAAATTATTGAGTTAGGCTTGAGCCATAGTTAGCCTAAGCCTAGCTTGACCCAACGTTAGTCTTAATTTAAAATAAAGTTTGAGTGGATGAAAATTTTGATAGAATTGAGTCTCTGTTTGTTATGATCCATATAAACAATGACATAACATATAGGTCCCCATATAACATACGGATATCATATGTTATGATCACATGACATATTTAACTTAAATTAAAATAAAATTTTGTTAATAATGTTAAATTATTAATAAAATCTAATTTAACCTAATCAATCAAAATTCCTTATCATTACCTCTATTCTAATTCCATAAATCGTAATTTGTCCTAATTCCACCTGCCAAAATTCTCATTTCCTCTGGAATTTACCTTCATTATTTCAATAGTAAAGGCGTGAAAGAGGCATTACGAACAAACATTAATCTCAAGGTGTTGAGGTTAGGGATGTTGGGTTCATTTGTTGGGTTAGTGATGGTTTGCATTTTTGTCATATTGTCAATGGTTAATATAATTGAAATTCACTTGGGATTGTTATCTTATGGGAGTAAGAGTGATGTTCATGTTGTTTCAGCTTTGGTCTTCTTAGTTAGCTCTGCTTCCATTAGGCTTTATATTAATGGACATAGATAATAAACCCAAAATTAATTTTAAGGAAGAGGGAAATTTGAGAGACAAAAGCAAAGAGAGAATTGTTAGAGAGAAAATAGATATAATCATTTAATTTTCAAAATCCTATGTTAGTTTATTACATAAAATAAAGATGTTTTGTTGATCTTATGATAGGGATATACAACTATTGTTAGCTTACAAAACAATTAACTAATCACAGTGCTTAAGTAAATTCTTACACTTTCCTTATTTAACATATGAATTTGTTTCCTCTTTGTTTGTTATAGGTCATTGGCCCACGTTTTCTTCTTGTGTTCTTTTTTAGCAACAGTGCCCTCTCTTTTAATATCCTTTTCCATAAGGTTAGTGTCAAAGAAGCACCTTTGTAACTTTGAATAGGGGTTCCCACATAATGTTCTCAGGTGATTGACCCCCATTGTACTAATCACTAGATGACAAGGCGATGACCTAAAATCACTTCAGGTAGCCTATCAATGCATGGGATCATCACAAGGAGCCTAGTAGAGATGACTTTTCTTACAGTGACATGAATAACTAATCCTTCAGGAAGTGACTATTTGTAATGAACTTTGCCTATTTTCTCCATCATTGGGTCCGTAATAAAAGAACTCTAATTTCTTATGGTTCCTCTTTTAGAGGGAGTGTTGTTAATAAGGTTAAAGCTTTAAGAACACAAGATCGCCGCTTCAAACTCTTTGTATTCTTTTGCAGTTTGTTTGTTGTTTTATACGATTTTTAGCTTGGTGAAGATAGAATTTTACCAAAGTTAGCATCATCTTTCTACTCTCATTTTTTGATCAATTGTCTCATCCTTAGAATATCCAAGAAAAGTAGGGCACATACACAAAGGGAGAGCATTTGTATAATAGCTCTAAAGGAGTGGAATTTACGATGTTATACCACCCTCGTCTAATAATAGCCATTCCATCCACCTTGTTAGATTGTCATAACAAAAGCATTGTAAATAGGTTTCTAATATTTTTTTGCCACTTCTGTTTATCCATTAGATTATAGGCAGTACATGGTGGAGAAGTTTAAACTAATATCTATAGTTTAAATCTCCCTTTAAAATTTGCTAAGGAAGATCAGATCCCTATCACTGATAATGCTTTTGGGTATATCGTGCATCTTAAAAATATAATCTAGAAATTCCTTAGCAACATCGATACCTGAGAAGGGATGTTTGAGTGGTATGTAATGCTTGTACTTACTGAATATGTCAACCATGATCATCACACTGGTTCTTCCTATTGATGGCAGAAGGCCTTCCACAAAGTCCATACTTATGTCTTCCCAAAATCCATTAGGTATAGGTGGTGACTGTAACTTCCCTAGGTATGGAGCATGTTCATGCTTGTTCTTTTAGCATGTGACATAATTCTTAAAAAAGTTTCACACCCTTAACCCAATCTGTCAACTATGATCATCACACTCTGTCATCCATGATCATCATAATGGTTTTTCTTATTGATGGCAGAAGGCCTTCCATAAAGTCCATACTTATGTCTTCCTAAAATCCATTAGGTACAGGTGGTGGCTGTAACTTCCCCAGGTGTGGAGAGTGTTCATGCTTGTTCTTCTTGTGTGTGATATAGTTCTTAAAGAAGTTTCACACATCCTTAACCCAATCCCTTTTAATGAAAAACATTATGTATCCCCTTAACCATCATTATTACCCCTAAGTGACCCCCATATAGCTCATCATGTCTCAAAGATATTAACCTCTTATATTGCTCCTTATCAAAATCAATCACAATTTTCCCTTCAGTCTTAAGAGTCCCTTCTTCCGTTCATAGTTACTTGAGTCAAATGTACCCACCTAGGAAGTGAATCACACGTTAGTATAGACTTAATATTCGATATACAAAACGCACAAGAAGGGAGGGTTAAATTGTGTATCCGTTTTTGAATACAATCCCCTTAAAAAAAAACTCCTTTTAAAAAAAAACTTGCTTTCTCAAACGATTAGAAAACAATATTATGAAGTATTACAATCTGCTTCTAAGTATTTGTATCAACAAAAGAAATTCAAAGTTGAGAGTTGAGCCTAGGAATCGACACAACAGTTTTATACTGATTCACCCCAAACTGTGGGCTACGTCCAGTCCTCAGAAATCTTTCTGAGATTTCACTATACTTCTCAAAGATACAAGTATTCTTTTCACCGAGCCTCTTCAGATCTCTTACAACAAGTATTCTTTTCTGACTTAGCCTTTTCAGGCTATCAGCTTTTCTTCCTTCTACTGAAAGATGTTTCAAGCTTTGTTACAAACAATAGTAGCTCTAAGTTTAGCACAATGAATAAAATTTCTAGCTTTT
>JANIPM010000233.1:34734753-34745750 GCA_027478405.1 Erythroxylum cassinoides
ATAGCCAATAAACAAAAACTTCTTCTTCTTCTAATCTTTTCTTCTTGCTCTCCCCCTATCTTTGTCATTTCTTTCTCCTATCTCCTTTTCTCTTTTCTCTCCCTATTTGTTATTGATCAAAAAGATCATGATCGCAGATGCTCATAACTTCAGAAAATATTTCTCTCATTTTAGTGCGGAGTGACTTGAGATCTTTTCGAATATACGCTACTTCTTTATGCAAGTTACTCACAGAAGCACACAGATTAGCAACTTTCTCTTAAATGTCTTCATCATGCTTCTGTTGTACTACTTCAAGACCAACGGTCGTAGTATATGCATTTGAAGATATGACACCTGATTCAGTTATTGTAAGGGTAGGAGGTTGAACAGATAAGTTCGGTTCCGGGAGATCAAGGTCATCAGGACTGGTTAGTCGTGAAACTTGTCTTCTAAATAGGTGTAGAACCTCTCCAATTGAAGGCACTGTTGTCAAAGGTCTAATGTGCATAATGAAATGCATAAGTAACTCCATTGAGTAGCTTAGGTCTCCAACCCTAATGGATCTGTACTGCCCTTCTGTAAGGCTTCCACTTACCTGAGAAGAGTCTTCAATGGTTTGCTGACCACAATTGCTTCCTGATGCTTTCAAAATGTAGTGGGAAACATATGCTCCTCTCTGCTGGGCTGCATAGCATGCTTCATCAATGTTTCTCACTTAAGCTTCGATTTGCTCTTCTGTCAGATCACTTGTTATCCCATCAGGATACAGTTTCTTCTTCCCTTTTTCTGCATTGCAAACAATGTAAGGTCTTGGTTGTATGTCAGGCACAACCTTGATCACAGTGCTTTTTGTGATTGGTAAAATAGTGTACTTCTGTCTTGTCATCTGTGTGGGGTATGATCTGGTTCCTTCATCCCTCAGAACAACATACATACTTTTCTCGTCATCACTCAACATATGCATTGTACTATTATTTACCAAAATTGGTTGTAATTGTGCCTTGATTGACCTTTTTAGGGTTTCTTTGATGATTATAGAGTTGCTACTCCTGAAAGGTTGGCTTTCTTCAATAATCTTGACTCTCAAATCCTCTTTTCTTAACGGTTGAGAGGTATTGACCTGTACTGAATTACGTTCAACTAGCTTCTTCTTCTTCTGAACAGCGGTAGGAGTGCTCCTCTTCTCACTGATTTTCTTCCTTTTATCTTCTCTAATCAGTCTAGAAGTCTGCTGAGATTGAAGTTTTTCTTTCTCAAACTCCAATTTTCTCTTAATCTCAGTCTCTTTGGCTAATTTTGCTAAATCTTCTTTCAAAATTGAAACTAAGGACTTTGTTGCTTGAGGTGTTTTCTTCTCAGAGTCTCCTCCATGAGTCAACTCTCTCCCTTTCCTTTATTCTTGTTGACGTAGGGTTCGAACTTTGGGCGACCTTTTCGCTTGCTTTGATCTCTCCGAAAAAAGTATTTCCCCCTTTCTTTTCAAGGTCACTTTCTCCTGAGATTGCACCTGGCTTCCTTCTTTATGAGAAATCACCTTTTCCCTCATTGAGTTATCTGATGATTTCTTTTCTCCTTCTACAGGCATTCTCTCAATAGATTGAGATTTTGATTTTCTTGAGGGAGATTCTCTTACCTTAACAATTGCACGCTCCCCCTCAATCCTTACCAAATGCCTTGATCCTATTCTCGGTAGTACACAATGGAAAAGAAGTGAGTGTAATACCCTAGCCTTTGGAACAAGACTTGACACCTTCTTCTCCTTTGGATCATTGCTTCCATATAACTGTTGATTGATCTTAGTCTCCTTCATGCTAGCTTGCGTCATCCTTCTGGCTTTATTCGTGAGCTTCTCTCCTTCAGATGGACATTCAGTGACCTTTTTGATTATCTCCTTTGTCACTATAATCAACAATTTATCCACTGTAGATACAAGAGTATCAACTACCACATCCACATTTTTCCAGAAGTCATACACTTCATTTATGTAAACTATTTCTCGAACTTGAAAGAAATTTCTCTACCTGGTAGCCACAATCTCTGGTTTAATATCCATCTTGTCCTGCTTCAAGGAATCAAAATCAACAAGTCTTCCTCTTGGCATAGTTGGCTCCATTGTTTTTGTAGTTAACAATGAACTGAATGCACAGAGGTATTTTTCAAAGTAGTAAAGTCGGTTTCTGTGGTTGAGTGTGTGAGCAAGGAAGGTTTGAAATCCAAACAGAGTAATGAAAAGCTTTTGTTGAGAGTTCTTCAAGGTCGATGTCAGGGTATATCAAGAGTGTTCTAGAATAGGTGACGTTCTCAAGGCTATAAGAACCTTTCCTTCCAAAACTTTCTTCTAACGGACGTTACCAGCTGTAACTCACTGTTACAGTTACCATTAACTCTTTCCACCTTTTCATTTGGGTTATGACATGTCAGACGGTTGATTACTTAACATCGCCATGTTAAGGTTTCGTCTGATTTCTTTAAATATTTCTTCACTTAATGACTTAGTGAAGATGTTCGCCCACTGATGATTTGTCTTAACAAACTGAAGACTCACGATCTTCCACTGAACGTAGTCTTGTAGAAAATGATGTCTGACTTCGATATGTTTAACTCTCGAGTGTTATATAGGGTTCTTTGACAGGTTAATGGCACTTGTGTTGTCCCAGCACATTGGAATTTCTCCTTCTTATACTGAGTAGTCTTCTAGCTGGTACTTAATCCACAACGTCTATGGACAGCAACTTGCGGCTGACATATACTAGGCTTCTGTAGTTGATAGAGCAATTGAGCTTTGCCTCTTACTTGACCATGAAACTAGGTTGTGACCAAGAAAGTGAATCCTCCACTCGTACTTTTTCTATTAATCCTATCTCCAGCATAATTCGCATCACAGTAGCCAATTAACCTAAAATCGATTCGAATTATCTTGCCCTGCTAGTTATCTCCAAAAGTTACTGATCCTCCCTTCTTATACTGAAGATCTAAGAACATAGACCTTCTTCTCGTCATGTGTCGCGAGCATCCACTGTCCAAGTACCAATGGTGGTGGCTGCTTCTTCCAAGGAAAGATATCTGCAGGTGATATTATTTGTCTCTTAGGTACCCAGATTTTCTTGGGTCCTTTAGGGTTAGTTCTAACATAATTCATAGTATGATGATGATGCAACTGATGACATTTCTGATGATGATGAGGCTGATGAAATTTCTTCCTAAAGGGAGCAGAATTCTTTTTATGCTGAGTATAGTTTTTAGCAAACCCTAATCCAGTTTTATCATTAGGGTGTCTGTATTTCCCTAGCATATCATTCATTTTTCTAGTACTCTCCGTAAATGTTGATAGATCAGCTGAAAGACTGTTTATTCTTTGTTTCAACTGATTGATCTCTTCAGATCTATCTACAACTACCTTTTTCTTCATCTCGTCTACCTGTTTCTTTAAGCAGACATTCTCCTTTTCTAACACTTGCGTGTTTTTCAAGTTTTCTACGTGCTTTTTCTTAAGCAAGTTATATTGTTTTAGAATTGCATGAGAATCTTCTAATAATTCTGAGTATGCATCTTGTAATTAATTAAGTTTTGAAGTTACCTCCTCATCACTTTCTCCTTCGACTACCAAGAAAATATTTGCTTGCACCAATGCCTCTGAGTCAGTATCTGATTCAGACGAATCTAGATCTTCCCAGGTTGCCATCATGCTTTTCTTACCTTCTCTACTCTTCTTTGGCTTTCTTTTTAACAATGGGCATTCAGACTTGTAATGTCCCGGTTTATTACATTCATAGCATATGATAGATATTTTCTCATTCTTCCCTTCATCTTTTCTATTCTTCTTGAGGTAGGACTTTTTGTTTCTTTTAGCCTTTTTCTTCCACATGCATCTGATCTTCCTCGAGATAAAGGATAGTTCATCATCTTCTTCGTTTGAAACATGATATGATTCACTGGAATCGTCATCCTTGACTTCTTCAATCTTCAGCGCTTTTGATGATGAGCTCCTCTTCCTTTGATTCTTATGATTCTTCTGTCCAGCCTTCAATGCTATGGATTTGTCCCGTCTGGGCTTATCTTCTTCATCAAGTAAAGCAATTCATCAAGCTTCAATACGCTCAAATCTTTGACTTCTTGTACAGCTATGAATTTTGGTCTCCATCTCTTCGGTAAACTTCTGAGGATCTTTCTAATGTGATCTTGATTGTCATAAGTTCTACCGAGAGCTTTAAGTCCATTGATGATAGTTTGAAATCTTCCAAACATCTGATCGATAGACTCTTCGTCCTTCATCTTGAACAGCTCATACTGGTGTACAAGAATGCTTATCTTGGATTCCTTTACTTGATTTGTGCCTTTGTGTGTGATGGATAGCGTATCCCACATCTTCTTCGCAGCATCGCATCCGTGAACTTTATCGTACTCACTTCTGCTTAGGGCACAGTTTAGAAAGAACTTGGCCTTCAAATTTAACTAGAATCTCGCTTTTTGTTTTGCAGACCATCTGATTCATGGAACAACATTTCCTTCTTCATCTACAGGTGTATACGGTCCATTTTCTATTATCTTCCAAAGGTCGATATGAGTAGATTCAATGAAGAGCTGCATCCTGTCTTTCCAGTAATGGTAGTCTCCATTGAACGCAGGAGCTCTAGTGACGGAGGCACCTTCAGTTATATATATGTGTGACTCTGCCATAGATCTTTATCCACATTTTGTTATGGTGGTTCTTGTACACCGAGCTCTGATACCAATTGAAGTGAATCACAAGTTAGTATAGACTTAATATTCGATATACAAAATGCACAAGAAGGGGGGTTGAATTGTGTATCTATTTTTGAATACAATCCCCTTTTAAACAAACTTCTTTCTCAAACGATTGAAAAATAGTATTATGAAGTATTGTAATCTGCTTATAAGTATTTCTATCAACAATAGAAATTCAAAGTTGAGAGTTGAGAGTAAGAATCGACACAGCAGATTTATACTAGTTACCCCAAACTGTGGGCTACATCCAGTCCTCAAAATTCTTTTTGAGATTTTACTATACTTCTCAAAGATGCAAGTATTCTTTTCACTGAGCCTTTTTAGGTCTCTTACAACAAGTATTCTTTTCTGACTTAGCCTCTTCAGGCTATCAGCTTTTCTTCCTTCTACTGAAAGATGTTTCGAGCTTTGTTACAGATAATACTAGCTCTAAGTTTAGTACAACGAATACAATTTATAACTTTTGAATCTTTAGCCTTGCTTGAAAATCACTAACTTTTTCAGTCTTCGACTCCAGCTCGTATTTATAGCCTTCGTCTTCAACCTCTTCTTAATAACTGCTTCTTTCTTCTTGTTTCTTGATCTTTGAAGAAACAATTATTTAGTTGAGTTCTGTAACTTACTCAAACTGATTGATCATCTGACATGGTATCGAGTCTTCGTCTTTGATTCTTTCATGTCATTTTCTTCTGTCTCATTTTCAGCTTCGCTTCGTCTCATTTCTATCGTCTCATTTTCTTCCGTCTCATTTTCGGTCGTCTCATATTCTTCCGTCTCATTTTATTCTGTCTCATTTTTGACTTTGCTTCGTCTCATTTCTATCGTCTCATTTTGCTTTCTGTTTCCATCTCGTTTTGTATCTGCATTATTATTTGGTCTTCATCAAAATTATTAATCGTAAAGTCATTTTGACTTAACAACCTCTAACCAACTAATGATGCTCCTGATGGTTGATTCCCTTTCCCAACTATTCTTAATCTCCCTAAGAAACTTGATATGGAATTGAGATATAGCCAAGTATGAAGCTAAGTATTGGTTATTCTCAGTGGGGAATTTGCTACCTTATTCTCTTTGCTGCTCTAATAGGTCACCTTGAAGTTATATCAAAAGAGCTTAGGGAACTATGTCTACTGAAAAGGCATCAACATTCATTGTTTTAGTAGGTATTTTAGGCTCTGATGGTTGGTGTATACTTTAAACTAGTAGTTAGTCAAGTAGTGATGCCATTGCTTTGTCGCTTTGATGATGGCTAAAAAAACTTTCTCGTATGTGGACAACCCTATATGTTTACTTTTTAATAATTTGCTCAAGTAGGTATGTGGTGCTTTTCTTATTGGAGGATTGCCTTAATATTAAAACCATTATCATCTACTTTAATGATAAAGGGTTGAGTGAAGTCGAGCATCACCAATAGTGGGGTCGTAATTAGGGCTTCCTTAAACTCCTTGAAGGCCCATTGTTGTGAAGCTTCCCATATCCACTCATTTTTATTTTATTTCTTAATTAACTCATTTAAGGGTTGAGTGATGTTAGCCAGATGAGCCTACGATAATAACCTATAAGCCTAAAAAAGCCTCAAAACTCCCTTAGTGATTTAGGTACTGGCCAACTCTGAACAGTGGATACCTTCTTTTTGTCCATTAATGACCCTTCTCCAAGATGGAATGCCATAAGTAATCTAGTTGTTTAGATCCAATAACATATTTATTCCCATTAAGAAACAACTGGTGAATTAGTAACATCACTAATTCTATCCTAAGGTGATTCAAAGTTTAATGTAATTCGCAGTTGTAAATGAGGAGATCAGCGAAGGGAACTAACATGAATTTTCGAAGGAAGGGTTGGAATACCTTGTTCATTATCAAATGTTAAAGGCATAGTCATTAACTTGAATACATTACAAGGAACTTGTAGTGTCCCTAATAAGTTCAAAAAGTAGTCTTGGTTATGTCCACCTCCCATATTGGAATATGATGATGGCTAACCTTCAAGTCCAATTTAAAGAAACAACTAGATCCATATAACTTATCAAACAATTCCTTAATTAAGTGGATGGGAAATTTTTCATTCACCGTGTGCTCATTTAATTCTTGGTAGTCCACACACATGTATTAGGAATTGTCCTTCTTCCTCATCATAACAACCAGTGAGGCATATGGGCTAAGGTGGTTCCTGATAAGCCCCTATTACATTAACTCCATCACCACCTTTTCAATCATATCTTTCTGGTTGCCTAAATAATGATATGGTCAAATATTAATGGTGAGTATGCCCTCCTTTATCTGAATCCAATGATCATAGGGCCTCTTTCGCGGTAATTGCCGAGGTTTTTAGAATAGAGTTTTGAAATCTATTAATAGGACCTAAATTTTGTTTATAGAAAAGGATTGTTTGCCCAAGTTCATCCCCTACATTTTATTTTCTATTGGTTAGGTTAATTGTATCACATATAGCCTTCCACTTTGGATCATTTAAGATCTTATTTAATCCCTTACACGATAACATTTTCGCCTCTAGCTATACATTACCAATCGACGTGATCTACTATCCTTCTTATGGGAACTTTATAATCCCTACCTTAAAATTACATAATAAATAATTAATAGTGACTAACCATTGTACTCCTAAAAACTACATTGCAACTTCCTAAAGGAATGACCAAGGCATCTGTCGTGAATGGCACTCCTTACATGTTGCCTGCCAATCTTTGATATCTCTAATGATAACTCAATTTAAACCCTCCTATTATAATTTCGATCCTTGGTATATTTTCCAGTTAAGTTTGATTTTTCTCATTATGACCTCATCCATAAAATTATGGGCACTCCCGTAATCAATAAGGATATGTATAGGGCTTCCTTTAATGTCTTCCTATGATGCGCGTTTGCTTGTACCCATCAGTATCCTTTCCCTTGATTATTGCTTGAAAGGAAATGATAGGAGTCCATAGGTTTCTCAGTTACCTCTCTGTTGGATTTCTCTGTCACTTCTACAACTTCCTTATTTTCCTCCACTATGTGCAGTTGAAGCTTCTTCTTATTACATTTGTGTGGTGGGAAGTATCATATCAATAAATACACCTATCATTGAACTTCTTGATACTCATTACCCTTGATGGATTAAGGCTTTGATTCAAGTTATTGTGGAGTGTGGTGTAAAGGTTTATGAGAGGAATAGAATCTGTGTGTTTATTATTGTCTCATAGACTTGTTTATATACACAATAATTACAACAAGAAGAAGAATATTTTTATTTGTTATAGATACTCTCAGCCATCTATTGCGTTTGTTATAACAAAAGTGTATAATAGCTAGCAAAGGAAATGTTTTGTGTGCCCTTGATATATCTTCATTTTATAGCCCCATTCAAACGAAACCGAGGGCTTGAGACTAGGTTTAGTTTGGAGAGTAAGAGATTAAACTATGTGGAAGTGAGGGGTTTTGTGAGTATATCGATGATCTGATATGTGGAACTCACATATCTGATCTCCAAACACCCAGCTTTGATCTTCCCCTGATAAAATATACATCTACCTCTGTATGTTTCGTTTGTAAGTGAAAGATAGGATTTTGGGCGAGTAATTGAGCTCCATTATTATTGCACCACAGAGTTGGTGTGTGAGGAGGAGAGAACCCTATCTTAGAGAGTAACAATGTGAGCCATAGGACTTCAGTGGATACTTATGAGAGAGCTCGATATTCGACTTCGGTGCTGGATCGAGTACGGTGGGTTGCTTATTAGAGGTCCAGAAGATGAGGTTACCCTCAAGGAAGACACAACCACCGGTGGTAGATTTTTGATTGTTTAGAGAGCTAGCCCTATTGAAATCATTATGGGCATGGAGGGCTAGAGGTGTAGATGACGGTCGAAAGAGTAAGCCCAATTTTAAAATGCCTTTTGGGTAACGCAGAAGAACACATTTATAAGTAACCCATTGTGTGTTTTAGTGCATTTGCTAAAAATTGACTTAATTTGTTGACAGCATGTGTTTAGTGGATTTGATGAAAACTGACTTAATTTGTTAACAACAAAACTAATATTTGGTCTTGTGTTACACAAATACTGAAGCATACCAACAATGCTCCTATAGAGAGTTAGATGCTCAAATGATGTACCATTATGAAGAGATAACTTTGTTGCTGTGATGATGGGAGTTGAGCAAGGCTTGCATGAGGACATATTGGCTCGGCAAAGAAGATCGTGGATATAATGACTTTGTGAAAGATACAACCCACTATTGTTTCGATAAGCCTCAAAACTACGAAAGTGATTTATGTTTCCAAGTGTTTTTAATGCAAATTGAGACTGTGATTGATTTATGACTATATGGATTGCTTGAGATGAGTTTGCTATTATTAGGATATCATCGACATAGATTAGTAATATTTTAGTGACATCTTGCCTATGAGAATAAAACAGAGAAGTATTTGACCTTGAATTGATGAAGCCTCACTAGAATAATGCATGTTTAAGTTTATGGAATTAAGCCCTAGGAGCTTGTTTTAAAATATAGAGAGCCTTAGTTAATCTGTGAACATGATGTGGCTTTGCTGAGCTTTCAAATCCTTGTGGTTGATGAATGTAGACTGTTTCCTACAGTTCACCATTCAAAAATGCATTGTTAATGTCAACTTGTTGTATATCCCAGTGATGAGAGATAGTAAGTGACAAAATGACTTTAATTGCCAAGGCTTTAACAACTAGACTAAAGGTCCCCGAAAAATCAACTCCTGGGGTTTGATTAAACCCTTTAGCAACAAAATAAGCTTTATACTTAGAAATGGTCCCATCAGCATTGCATTTAGTTCAGAACACCCATTTGGTATCAAGGATGTGCATAGTGGGTTTATAAGGAATAAGTGTCCAAAGTATTGTTTTATGGTAAAGCATGAAGTTCAGCTTGCATGGCTTGAAACCATATAGGGTCATTTAAGGCTTCTAAAAAGGTTGTAGGTTCGTATATGAGGTAGAGGTGAGAGTGGTAGAATAGATTTTGGGTTTGAAGATACCACTTTTGGAGCAAGTTTGCATAGGATGAGTGTTTTATGGTAATGGTAAGATGAAATTATTGATTACAGTGTTAGATGTGGTAGTATGGGCTAGAGAGCAAGGAGTTGGAGAGCTTAACTATCGATTAACAGAGGATTCTGGCAATTGGAAGTGTTTTACCTTTGAAGAGTGATTCGAGATTGCCTTCGGACAGAATGTAACACACCACCACCATAGTGTAAATGCCCAAACATCTATAGATTTTTTTCGAGAATATACCCTATAGGAATGACATCTTATAGCAATCACATTCACTTATTAAGGGATCTTACATAACACAAGTATTTAAGAAGATCAAAATTTCCCATATTATTCATAAACATGAATGTACATTATAGCTTTATAGTACATAATCCACATATATACATTACTAACAACATCTAAAATTTACTACTCTTTACAAGATGTTTTAAATGAAGTGGAATGTTACACCAAAATATCCTATCTAGACTCTTTAGTGT
This sequence comes from Erythroxylum cassinoides, assembly GCA_027478405.1. Taxonomy (NCBI): domain Eukaryota; kingdom Viridiplantae; phylum Streptophyta; class Magnoliopsida; order Malpighiales; family Erythroxylaceae; genus Erythroxylum; species Erythroxylum cassinoides. The sequence continues at coordinate 34,744,992 of JANIPM010000233.1, forward strand.
TAGTTGACCGGCCTTTGATCCATTTTTACTCTAAAACATAAGCACTAGACTTCTACTTGATCTGCTTAGGAGTTGGAACTCCTTTAAACCTGAAAAACAACATTGCAATTTTGATGAGTTTGTGAACTCAGTGAGTGAACCATCATCTATGTGTTCACTCATATCATCACTCATTAACACATATATAGTCTATTTTACCAAATATGTCATATAAATTAATAATTCATATCACATCACATACTTCATTGATTTCAACCATTTAATACTTCATCTTAGCTCAATGGGCATGTTAATTCAATTAGTCAATATGGTATATCTGTTGGGTGCTGTTGCCAGAACCCAACCTCTTGCAAATATCATGAAACCTGAGCGTATTATCCTATAGGGTTATTTCCATGAACCCTTATTAGGCATCGTCCCACAAAGGTGGTGTGCCCCATGACAATCAGACATTAAAACAAACTTATTACTCTAACTCAACTATATACGCGGAAGTCAATATGAACATACATAATCGAACTACTTCAATCTATCTTTTCATTTCTAAAGCAACAGAGTTTGAAAAACTTTATTTACATATCAAAAGCCACACCATTCTCTTATTACAACATACAATTAAAAAATTTCTGGAAGTTCCCTTAGGCTCTTGATCACCTGATCTCATTTTCTTCACCTGAAGATGGGACAGAAGGGGGGGGGGGGTGAGCTTAAAAGCTCGTGGGTAAAAAGTTTATAACGAGGAATAAGTAAAATCATTGA
>JANIPM010000233.1:34845936-34860868 GCA_027478405.1 Erythroxylum cassinoides
GGAGAATTTCCATAAAGCACTCCAATTCAATTTCTCAATTACACAATTTCACAATTTTCACAAAAACACCAAAGCCGAGAATTTTCAGGAGTGTAAGCACAATCTTGTGTACAAAATCACAACCCACTCCTAATTTACTATTTTATCCTTCCCATCGATGATGGGATGTTACAACAGCTTAAGAAAATGGAGCTTTTTGGCCCTCTTAGAGATAGAATCTGATTTTGTAGTCTTCATGAAAGTTGTATATCTTTAAGTCTTCTTTCAAATGGTCTAAAAACGAACTCATTAAGGTATCTAGATTGAAAGTTATGGCAATTGCGCCAAGATAGGTACAAATCGATTGAGGGTATAAACATTTTCTATTCTTTTGGGAATAACTTCCCCATCTAACCTCCAAATGAAGTGATTCTTGAAGCAATGGATTCCTAATACATGTATTTATCTCTCCATGAAAAATGGTATATTTTGGAGTTAGTTTGAGGAAGTTTGCATTAAAGTAAGTGAGGGTCGGTTAGGAGGCATAATTGGAGTATGTGCACACTTTAGCTTTTTAAGCATATCTTGAGCTTTAGAGCTCCGATTGAGATGATTTTTGCTTCAAAGAAAACTAGAGGCTTAGAGCTCCAATTTCTATGAAGAAGTAAAGTTGTGATTTCGATATTTGATTAGTGTGCGCTCACCACTATTGTGGAATGACAACAAATGACCTACAGGGTTTTAAGCATAAGGTTTAAGACTCCGAATGTTGGGCTCTGGAAACGGGGTCCAACATTTTTGATTCTACATGTAGGGCTTTGCTCTGTGATATGTGTTATGTACATAGAGCTATGCTCTATAATTCTGTTCTGACTGAGCCCTATCGGCCAATATTTGTATAAGTGTGTGATAGGTACTCAGTCATAACAATAAGAACGAATATGAGTCTCATGCATATAGCATTATAAGATCGATATTCATTGAATGTGAAATGTGAACTGATGTGCAATATGTGAATTTATGTGTTATGTGACTAGGTGAGACATCAATGATGGTCACTCATTGAGTTTGCAAAACTTACCCAAAATTTGCAATTATTTTTCATATCAGAAGAATACCCCGTTAGGCCAACAGGAGTATACCTGCAGCATAAGTGAAGGATAGAGGTCAGGATCAGTTCGCGTCTGCATTCTTATTTCTTGTATTTATATAAGATTGTGTTTTCAGTAATGATTGTATCAACTTTCCAAATTGGAAATGTTAGTAAATGATTTTGAAGTGTAATGAAATTATGAATATGTTAAGTATGTTAATACACCACCCTCGCAGGACACGGACTCGGATATCACCATCAATGTCGGGTTTGGGTCATACGAGAGTGGGGTGCTTCATATCAACGGCTTAAATCCTTTTAAATCATGCTTAAGTAGAGAAAAGAAATTCTAGGGGCCAACATATAAAGTCAAATGTATCGCCAAAAAGCATACAGTTAAATCATATTATCAACAATATAATAGATACTTCACCAAAAAGCATACATTCAAATATTCCAATGCATGTTCCAGAAGTTAAGATTTGTTACAAATAGCACTACCATCCTCTAGCCTTAGTGAGGTGATTATGTTATTATTCTTTCATACCTAAAGCACTTTGTGGAAAAAGTTAGAGCCACAAAACTTTTGACTTTTGCTTCATAAGTGAGCAATGAGTTGACACTTTTGGACCCATTATTCATTTCATAAACGTAGCAAAACTTCAGACACAAGAAGTTTATTGTCAAAGTCGCCCAAAATTATCCAAGGAGAGTTGATGGAGCCAAAGACATCCTTTACAAAGTTCCACTAGCCAGATCTATTGAAAGAAAAATTAGAAGCCTACATAAATGAGATCCATATTAAGCTAACCTAATAAGTCAACATATAGGTGGATGCATTGAACAAAAATTAAAGACACCATTGTTAGCATTTAGTAAGGCCTATATTGGTACACTAACTTCAACAACAATCGTAGTGGACCACGATTTATATCCAACACCATAACAAACATAGGGGACCATGACTTACACCAACACCACAACAACCTTAGGGGACCACAACATACAATCGTAAACAAACAAGCATAATCTGAGACAGACAATAATGGAAACAAATAAGCAGATTTAAGGGACCTCAAAAAACGTAAAAGGCAGACAACAATGACCTACCACCATAAGATATCGTCTCAGGAAGAACACACAAGGAAAAAGAGGGAAGAAGTGAAAGATGAGGGATTGTGTGGGAAGAAGAAGGGAGATTAGGGATTAGGGATTAGGGAAGAAGAGTATGCTGCGTGGTGATGTCTATGGATGGTAGATTAGGGGTTACAAATTAGGGATTAAGGAAGAGGAAAACGGTGTGTGTAAGGGAGGAGGGGCTTCTCCAAAAAGGCAATGTCTCGTATCGGTCCAAAAACGCTACATCTAAGAGATGAGGGAGACGTAGCATTTTTATCTGTCCAAAAATGTTGCGTTTAAAGGAGGAGGAGACGCAGCATTTTTGGAGTTGATGTGGGACTCACTTCTATACCCACATCAACAAATGATAGGTCCCACATCTTCAAAAATTACAAAAAATCTCCACCAATATTTAACGAGTCGCTTTAGTAAATGATTGACGGTGTTCTTATGACGTTAATGCTCAAGGTTCAATCTAAACGATTTTAAAACCTTAAGGTCTAATTAGCCCTTTTGACCATTCTTAGTAACTAAAAAAGTAAAAATTAGAAATATAGGTTGCATACGCATTCTCTTCTCTTTATTACCGATTACCAAACAAGACCATTTAGTTACCAATATTTTAGACAAAAAATTCAGCTACAAGATCACCTAGGTCCCACAGTCAAAAGTTTGTCGACTAATTCGACGGTGTTAAAGGGCTCCGTATCTCTACAACCTTTGCGTATGTGAAGTGTAAGAAAAAACATGGCATAAGAAGCACCTAATGGTGAATGAATTTATTTATTTATTTTATCTTTGATCAGGGTATCTATCGGTAGACCCAATAACTACTCCCCTCGCAGATTGATAGGCAACTTACATGGTGAGAATTTATTAATCAAGTGCTAAGAAATAATCCGTTCTGCAAACTCAAATATTAATTGACTCTTACTTCTAAACCCCTAATATTTGGTGTACACAAACCGTTGCATTGTTTGATTTAAGCATTCCTGTTTTCGGAAATCCATGGGTTGCTCTTCTTCTCTTCCGAGTAAAATCCCTAATCTCTTCCCTGTTGTTTGCGTTTATGTTTTAGCATTCACACATGAAGTGTAATGAGAATGCAATTGGATTGTGTTGTGCTCCCTTTTTGGGCATAATTTAGTGAATGGTTCTGGGTTTTATGTGATTGAGAAGGAAAAGGTTCAGTTTTGTTATGTGAGTTGGCAGTGACATGGAAGATGATATATTAGTGAGGTTTTGAGTTTTTGACTCTTGTTTTATTCTCATCAAGTGATCGATATGATATTGCTAAATTTGTTTTTCTTTCTTTGTGGTTTGTGGAATTTCTTCCATTTCACTGCTCGGATGTCCTTTGACCATTGAATTACGATTGGAATTTTGATTCTGATACCCTTTTTCTTTTCGTCCCCCCTTTGGTATGCGTTTTGAGTTTTTAAATGCTTATGGCTAGAAGTTCGGGGCGGCTCGGTGGAATTAATAACAACTCTGGGAGCAATGGAGCTTCTGAAGCCAAAAACCTCCGCGTAAAGGTAACTCGGGGAACTCCGTTGCTTTACCTGCTTGTTATACTGCTTTTATCGTTGGATATATGATTGCTTTGCACTTTCTCGCCTATAGTTTTTTCTCTTAATAAACGTAATGGACCTTTGATTTTGTTGGCATGAAAAGCTGGTTTTGCTAGGTGATTCTGGTGTTGGTAAAAGCTGTATTGTTCTACGGTTTGTTCGGGGTCAGTTTGATCCAACATCCAAGGTAATGGATCTTATTATGTTAGCGCTATGCTGCCACTTCTCATAAATATTTTTTGTGGATCGTAATCACACATCTCCTCCTGGGCTACCAGGGATACCCGAGACTTTTATTCAGCAAGTTCTGTAATATTTGTTTGCTTCTTGTTATTGCAGGTGACTATTGGAGCTTCATTTTTGTCACAGATGATAGCTTTGCAAGATTAGATCACACTTAAGTTTGAAATATGGGATACAGCAGAACAGGAGAGGTAATTGCTAGCTCAGTGGTTATTGACGACATTTCAAATCATACTATTGCTTTTTAATACAAGTTAGCGAGTCTTATTATTGACTTCCATTTTCTTTTTCTTTGGTGGGTTCATTCTCACGCTGACTTCTTTAACTCTTTCCACATTCTTTACTTGTTCCAAATCTGATTACTGCATGTGTCTTCTACAGGTATGCTGCATTGGCACTACAGTTGCCGTTATTGTGTATGATATAACAAGTCATGAGTCATTCAACATAGCACAGTACTGGGTTAAGGTAGTTTCCTGGCCCAGGGATTTCTGTATTGCTTACCCTTTTTCTGCATTTCTCTTATGTTTCAGTTCTATTTTACTTTTGAAGATCATTGCATTGTTGGTTGTTTTCTCTATATGGGAAATTTCAAGAGTTACAGAAACATGGGAGCCCAGATATGGTCCTACCTTTAGTAGGCAACGAGGCTGATCTTCAAGAAAACCGAGAAATAACTGTTCAAGTATGTTTGAGTGATTACTGGAAATATAGCAACATACTTTTATCAATGCACATCATTTAATTTCACTTATATTGTTCTTGTATCACAGGATGTTGTTGACTATGCAGAGAAGAACTGTATGTTCTTTATTGTGACATCTTCAAAGACTGCAGATAATATAAATCAACCGTTTGAGGTACCTATAACCTTTTCGAAGATGTGCTTTTTTCTTGTCCGTGGTTTTAAGAAGGACCAAAATAAGACATGATGCTTTCTCTTTTAACATACTATTGTCAATGCAAGACCAATGAGGTTTTATCCGTAGACTCCTAAACATAGTTCAACATCATTGTTTTCGTCCAACTACATTTTGTTCTCCTTCCAGAGCTTCTTTTTGGTGTTTAAGTTTGTTACTTTTGACAAATTGACAGAGTTTGAGTTTGTGGAAGCTAAAATCTTGACGTTTATATTGGTTATGTTTTCTTGTTCTTCTTCAATCTCTATATGTGTACTTGGTCATGTCTTCTTGTGTCTAAAGCACAAACCTAACCTGGACAATTCATTTGCCAATTTTGCATTTCATTTCTCAAACATTTTGTAGGCATGTATGTAATAAAATACTTAAAGACTTGGGTTGCTTGTGCACATACGATTTTCATTCACTTCTTAAAAAGTTCTGGATTAAGCAGGCACCTGCCCTTTGGCTGGTGTGGATACTCGTCTAGTGCCTGGCTGATTTTGGGGTTGGGAAGCCATTGTTGTCGGTATGATTTCTTGTATGTCAACTAAACTTTTAATTGTCCTAAAAAAAGTTGGTATTTTCTCCAAATTGGCAGGAAATTGCTAAGCGTCTTCCACGCCCATCCCCACCATCACGATTTCTGAATCTACTAGATGACTGGAACAAGTAAGAAATATTCTCTACTATATTTTGTGTGTATATTGTGGCAGCCTCAGAATCTCATCTCACTTTATGCTTATTGGGTTACAATTACTTTGAGAAATCTTTCTTCCTGATAGAACATCACGGAACAACGATAATTCTGCCGACTTGGCATATTAGAGATTAATCATCGCAGGCTGCTGTATGTAAAGGGATTAAATGTGATGTCCAGAATCTTCAAATTAATGTAATATTACAAGCGTGAGTTATTTATGCTGTTAACCTATGGATCTCCTACCTCAGGATGGAAATCACGTTAATGTTTAAAGTTCTTTTTCCCTGGATAAACAACATATCTTAGTGTAGATTGGAACTATAGGTGACAATGCTGTAAAGATCTAGCTTGGTTTCAACAGAGAAGTGAATTGTTTTTTCCAGTTTGATTGGGTTGTGACATCTTCATTGATTAATAATGGCGAGTCATGAACAGATTGATAAGCACCCCAGACTCTTGTAATTAATGACGTAATTACGTCCATATAGTGGTTTCCTTTATTGTAGTTGTTCTTTAACTGTCCTCGTTATCGTTTGCCCACAGGTAAATTTGACAAATTATACTTCTCTCGCCTATTTGCTTACCCAAACACAAGATGAACATGGTCTAAGAACATAACAAGCTTTGAACATGCCAATGGAGCACTTTATGACATTCACTTAAATTGGAATGCGTTTTTTCACATGACAGCAATTCAGTGGCTTGTAATATATGGTTCATACTAAAAGAAGTGCATTTTTGCTCAGAATTAGCCGAGCTTAGTGGTGGTAAATAGAAGTTAGTGGGTTTGAGCCACTCTTATGATGCCGCTCTATTCAGGATACTAAAACAGGGGGAAAAAAAAAACCCCTCCGCTTCAATTTTTAGCAGGAGCAGAGATGTTCATGGCAAAGTATGTAGACCTCCCACCGTGCACATGTTGGTGCACAGTTTAGCCTATGGCATTTTTTTCTTGCGTATGAGTGTCCGTTTTGTTTGACGTTGAGCTGCTATTTGTCTTACTAACCCACTAGAAGAAAATCAAGCCCCTTCTGGAAAGTATTGTACGGGTTGACAACCATTGCTGACAGCTGCAATGCCAATGTTTTGCTTAGAAGTACAGTAAACATGGATCTATTGTAGCCCATTATGTGTTAAGGATCAGACTTTTGATAGAGTTTGCTCGCAAGTCGCAACCTATTGAACCTCAACCTGACCACAAAGTGGGTCACAAGGAACGAATTGAATCATCTAACTTTTTTACTGCACGACAAAATAATACGAGTTAATAGATTGGTATTTGAAGTTGCACTGTTTTAGCTAACTCAAACACTGCACTAGGAAAAAGACAGACTTTAAAGGCTTAGCGATTGTGACGATGCAATTGAATTGTTGAATCATGTGAAAGGATGCTAAGGTGTCGCGTAGGCTAAGGTTTGGACTCTGGATACATGTGGTATTGCTCTTGGCTGTTGAACAAGAAACGTACCATTTTGGATTTCAGGTTCATCGAAAGGACTTACAGAAATGGTTTTGACAGCGATTTATGATCATTTTTTCACGGACAAAACCTCTCCTTAATCCCATAGATCATATGGCCATGTTTCCTTTAAGATTCAGGCTGTCCACTTGTGTTTGAGCCTACAAGTGCAAGAATATATAAAGTCTATCGACCTTCCTCCATGTTCCAGGAAAAGAACAGAAGTGGGGTTGGGCTAGCTTCCAAGTTTGTTTATTTATATTACCCACATAGCACGAGAACAATAGATATGTAATAATGTTTTTTAAAAAAAAGTCGCTAAATTTAATCTTTTCTGTAGACTAGCGACTTTAGTGGATTGCAAACAAGAAAATGTCTTTGCCATTGTACTTGGCATAGACAAAACGAAGCTACATCCACTTCATCTCTTCAGAAAACGTCCTTATTTTATCGATATGCTTTAATTCTTGTCACAATGACAATCAATCTTTTCATGAATTCCCAATCGGTTGATGCCTTAATCTCACTTAATTTCTCACTTAGTCACATTAAAAGATCGCATGTGATCATGTGGGCGCTAATCTCACCAATAGCTTTTGGTTTACACGGTTATATATAGATAGATTTAAGATTACATGTGCATTGAGGTGATCAAATTAATATGTAAATGAGATGAGATTTGAGAGGAGCAGGTTTGAAGTCAAATCCATTGACTATGCATGAGCAAGAAAGCTGGATGGTTTCATCTTCATCTACTACCAGTCCTTTTGGTTGCTTTTGCATTTGGAGCATGGCACTTGGCAGCACCGAAACCACGCCATATGACAGGCATGTTGCCAGAGTTGCTAATGTATGTAGGATTACAAGTCTCCCATTAGCTTAAGCCAATGGTGTGGAAATGTTTTCATGTTTGGGTGATATTTGGGGCATTTGATAGGACTAAGCAACCTCTAGGGGACAGTCCCACCTGAAGTTTGGAGATATTGGGGCCCGCGGCATTCATAAGCATTTGAGAACACTTGAACTTGTCATGTCACACTCGCACCCAACCCATTTTCCTAGCTGTAGTTAATTGGTGTGCGTGATCCTAAACATGATCGCATCGCAATCCGATTCTTGCGTTGTGCTCATACATGGCCTAATCAAGAACGTTCGTAGTTGTACCGACTAACGACTTACGGTTCGGTTCTTTCATACAATTCTTTTACGTTTTGCAAACTTCTGGTACCGGTAGCCAAAGCAATCCAATTTTCCACCTTTTGGTCCAGATCCAGGTGACAATGTATCCAATTCATATTTTTCCACGTAGCAGACAATCTTAAACTTTATCACCAGATTGCTACATTCAAAATTGTAAAAGAATCTATTGCTTTTATCATATTTATGTTTGCTCGCAAGCAGTAATTTGTCTCGTATGTCTATCATAAGATTAGAAGTATCCGTCGCCATTAGTTCATCACTCAAAATGAGAGCGGAAGCCTGGGATTATATTTTTTCACTTGAATTTATTAAGCATTAGAGATCATGCATGTTCCATTCCTATTCTTGGCACACATATTGTACATTATGACAATCTTGAAATATGCAATTGGATGTTGACTATCTGCGCTGCGCGTTGATTTTGAAGATACATTTAACCTCAATTTTGGTGGGGTAGATGTCCTTTATGATTAATGTTAGAAACACTATCTTATCTAGATAGGGGTAGACATCCATCATGTCCATAAATGGGCAACATAGCCATTCCCCCACACCCCCTTGCACGCATTTTTTGTACTTACAAAGTTTGATGGGCCACTTCAAAAACGCTAAGCAATCGCAGTAATGACATTACTGAATTGAACTGACCTATTGAGTTTCAGCTCTTTTGTTTTCTTTCTTTTAGTTTTTTCTTACGTTACCTTAGATATTTTTACAAACAAATAGACACAACACAATTAAGATTATATATATCCGTCCATTTAAGATTATAAGGAAAAGGAGAGTTAAGAAACGGATAATTAAGATTCACCAAATTTTGTACGAATTGCTAGAAAACAACTGTGATAAACTTGTTAACATAAGGAATGCGTACATAAGTGGCAATTAGCTGGTTTAGTAGTTACGTGACATTGCTCTCTGGTTAAATGCGGTCGAAATCCTCGAAACAAGAGGCCATGAAAGGTAATTAGGTATTCCGGTCCGGTGGTTTATTCCGTCAACATGATTCTCCAGTACATTTACTGTAAACCTTTTTGTGTAATGTGCAGGATTTATTGCATGGGTCCAATGGTTACTGAAAAATGGGGGCATACTAAGATGGTTAATTTCTCAACGACCCTGTTGCTAACTCATGGGATCTAACGTTTGTACAATCAGAGCACATGCTCACGAAACTTCGTCGCTTGTAGGTGGCCATACTTGCCCTAGAACCCAGTTTTAAGATTAAATAACGTTAATCTCATGTCCCAACACTAATACAAGTATAATCTTGCACGCCAAAACATAATCTTCTTTTCTCTTTTGACAGATTTTTTTCCCTTTTAGTCCTCCGTTCAGGTTTCTGATTACAGGATTTAGCTTTCAAAAGGAAGATCAGTAAGTTGGATTAAATAGAAAAACCTGACTAGCTGTATTTCACCAACCAAATTGAATTCCTTTCAGGCATCAGTGTCCAAAGGTTTTTTTCCATTATACACCTAAAACCAGAAACTGACCAGAGACTGTATGGGAATAGGATACAACGAAAAAACGCGAAATAGAGAAAAAGTCACGGAAAGAAAGTTAAGAAATGGGCGATGCAGACTTGTTCTGTAGAATACTTGAGGTTGTTTGATTAGACCAACTCACGACACACCTTCTGATGGTCCCCTCTGACATCCTCCGAGCTCTGCTCATTTCGAGTCCTGCATAATTTGTACGCAGTAATCCATGAAAAGGAGTAATTATTTGGTCGTAACTACAACTTCAGTATCCTGCATGGGAATTCGTTGATTCATCCAGTCAACAAATCAATCAGCCATCTGTGAAATCTGAAACAGTTCTGACATATGATTGAATTAATTGTTTTGATGAGTGATGTTCTTACAAGTGAGACCTTGAGGTGTGCTTCATACTGTTGTGTTGTGCAGGCAAACACAGGTACGAAACAATTTCAGCTGTAAGTAAAGCCAAAGCCTGAGCCGAGCCAGTTGAGAAAAGAAAAGTAAAACTAAAAAGTGAAAAGAGAGAGAATCCGCACGAGGGGGTTCAAGGCCCACTTAACTGCACAGGCCTCAGGCGATGAGATAAGGGAGTGAGAAGCGGTGCAGACGTTGAAAGTGCGTACGATACGACGCTGTTACAAAGATTCCCTTTGTCGGCTTACCTCAGCATTCTCTCCCTAATTCTCTTATTCTTTACTATTTTTTCACCCCAAGTTTTCTTAAATCTTGTGTTCTTTTTTCTACTTCAACTCGATTCGTTAAATAAGTAGTGATAAATAAAGACTCAATTTTAACCCAAATCAATAAAATATATAATAACAATAAAATTATTATAAGAAAAGTAATTATAAGACACAAAGGACTATTTTTTAATAACGACATGATTTTCCCTTATCAAAACTTTCTTTTTATAGTGATTTTTTATTTTCTTTTTTTATTATTAAAGCATATATATTTAAAAAATTGTCTATGAATATATTTGCTTACAATAATTAAAGTATATTTCGATGTAATAAATGAAACAAAATTTTATCAATTTTTAAAAATAAAAAAGATTTTTTATTAAGTTAAAATTTCATCAATTTATGCAGAAAATTTTCCATTAAAATTTTCTTTTAAGATTTAATGTTTCCATTTATATAAAATTTAAATTACCAGAGTCAAAATGAATGGTATTGATACAAATTAATTTGATTTGCTCATTGTGCAGTAATCATGTCAAAGGATAATTTATCGCATAATTAATTTCAAAAGCTATTTATTATTTATGTATCTACCTAGTTTGCAATGCCCCCTCACACCTCAGTGATGCTGGTTTAATTGAAATCAACTTGCTCCCATTGATCAAAACCCACCATCACAGAAGAGACATAAAGAAAGAAAACGAAAACGTAGAACAAGCAATTAATTTACAGTCTACCCCACTAGCTGAGTGATGATGGTCATTTCCATTTTAAGGAAAGATTTTCAAGGAAGTGCTTTAGATTGTATATCTTACATGTTAATTTTCACGTGACTGTGACAAAGTTTATGAAAAGATCGTATCAATTGCGTAAAGACCTTGCAGAAAGCACCATCATGTACATTGCTGTTAGATGCTACATGTACTGTTCCATAAACTACTCTTAACGGTTCCACCATGAAAAGGAAATAAAAATTGAAGACCATCAAATTGCTTGTTGCTTTTTGTCTGAGATTGAACTGTGGATATGGGTGTTTATCCAAGTCATATCATGGAGTAGGAAAAAAAAATGAAAAAGAGAAGAAGTAAGATAAGAGGATCATTAACAAGTATGTGGATCCTATCTGCAATTGATTATCAGGAACCCAGATCAACTCTACGCCAACTATCTGAGATGCTATTTATTAATAATTAACTCCCTTTACTTATGAAATCTGTATGCCAAACTATAAAAACCTGAACATTTCTCCATCTAACACAAAGTTAGTGCCACAATAGAAGAAGATCTTGAGGTGTGTACATTCAAGAAGAAAATCTTATCAGATTATAAAGAAGTGTAGCATTTAAAACAAAGCTGTTCAACTTTCACCACATGAGCTACAACCTTCCTGTTATACTAAAAAACTGAAAATCTCCTATGCGTAATTTTTTATCTAACTAATATGAGCACACACAGGCGCGACACATGCCACAAATTTTTTTTTACAGGGTTTTGCATATTAAGGGTCGTTACACTCATGCCAGCACACTAGCATAATGATACATCGTCGAAGAATGTAGAACCTTGCCCTTTGCTCCTTCACTAGCCGGCTGCACCTACGTCGGAAGGATCTGCACGGATAGCGAACGTGCCGATTGCAAAAGCCTGAACCCTCTTGCTTCATAGCTAATTAACCTTCTCTTGATCAGTTACAGCTGGTTGCTTTACGCAATGTCCTGTTCACAGAAAGAAGCAGAGAGAGATAATCAGGACAGTTTGGTGGTGAAGAAAGTAAGGGGTATGGAGCTTTTTATAAGACAAGACTTAGATGGGGTGCCCGAAGTTGAAAGTAATTGGATTTTAACTAGGTACAGGTGCTAGATTGGGGAGATTAAGGTAATTTGCATTGATGCACTGGCATCCAATAAAGCTCCTCATTTCTAATTGTTGAATATTATTTTTTTAGATTGCATTTTTGAGGAAACCGAGGTTGGCAGTCGTTAGTGTGGATATATGTTTCCCTTGATATTTTAATAAACATTTAAAGGATCGATCTTCATTAGGTTCTTCCTTCAAATCTTTATTGAATAAGTGGACATACTTTTGTTGACTTCTTACTGTGAGATGGGATGGGGCCTTGACCAATGGCTACTGATCTCAAGCATGCGCACGAGTGGGAATACGTGTCCTTGTCGCAGTGGCCTCATTTCAAGGAGCATCTGATGACGAAAATACTCGAAGCTATACATTGAAAACCAATACATGCTACATGTAAGGAATCACATTAATAAATTATGGTCATATGTCCTTGTCCGTCTTTAATCACACCAAAAACAGTTCACGCTAAGAAAGTCGTCTTAGATCAGATGTTGCTATAATTATTGAAGTTGCTATTCTCTTTTGAATTTTTCTTTTTCTTTTTTCTTTTCTTTTTCAATCATGTCCTGTCTTCAAAGGAGCTTTGAGAATCCCAGAAAACTCAGCAAAATGTGTCATTACAATATAAAACCAACAGGATTAATTACAACAAGAGAATTATGGAATGCTGCAGCCGGTAATTGTAGTCAACGTATTAAAGTTGAACGTGCTTATGTTCTGAACAGACGAATTAAATATACGCATGGATGGACAATTACTTGAAGAATGTTCAAAAAAGCTGAGAACGAACTGCGCGTGGGAGGTATTTCCAAAACATTGTCATGGGAAACCCTCTACCCTCTACAAGCACATCATCTTATATTCCGTTCTCACTGTATATATCACTGGACCAGAACCAGGGACTTCTTGGTCTGGCAATTTAGTTACTTTGAGGCTTCCCTTCGGGGACAGGGAGCGGAGAAGGCCTGCATGTAAGCATCTACCAAATTTCCCAAAATTAATGGCGCCTGACAACTAACTTACCCCCCCACCATAACTTGGAAATCTTTACACATGGCATTGTGGGGAAGGGGGGATTGTATTGGAAATTAACAGTGATTTAATCACATTGTGGATTGTGGGGAAGGGAGGATTGAGTTGGGAAACTAGCTATGATACGCTCCGAGGCTCAACGAAAAATTAGATTGAATCTCTTTAATTAAATTACTTAAAAATATACATTATAAGTAAAATAATTAAATTGTAACGAATTAAAATTCTTACAAGATTTTCTTTTCTGAGTTGTAACTAATTAAAGCAATAGTATCTCTTTCTTACCAAAATTAAAATTTTAACTATAATCAAAATATAACTATAACTCTAATTAAAAGTTAATTTTAATAAAATCATATATTTCATATTTGAATCTTTAAGTTTCTTAAAATTTGCAATTAAATTTAACTTAATTTAAATTGATTTTTTATATTTTTAACCGTTTTTCCCATTAGGTTTATAAGATATTGTCAATAATTATAATTCATAATTACAATTTATAATTAGGATTAGATAAATTAATGCACTTTTAAATTTAACTTTAGTTATTCAACTAAACAATGCATAATTATAGATCAAAATTAGTATATAGTAACATGTCATGATAACTCAAATATTAGGAATATCAAAATAGTATGACATAACCTATTCATGCATGATTATGATGTATAATTTAATCATTTTGTTATTTAATATTTTACTTGGACATAGAGTATGAAATTAGTATCTAATTTATTTAAATCTAATAATGTTCATTCTTACTAATTTGTAATTGATATTTGAAATTGCCTTTTTAAATCTCAATTAACTCTAGATAAATAATTTGTGAAATCTCTACTAATCAAGAATAATTTAATGTTTTCTTTAATTACTTTAGAATAAAAATTATTTATTGATATACTCAAATATATCCATATAAGTAATATTATATTCGAGTACTATCGAGTGAGCTATGATAAATATAGCATCAAAATATAATAATTCTTTAAAGAGATACCTTAATAGTCTCAAGTCTAAGATTCAATTATATCACCATTATAATAAGGAAATTCATAAATATATAAGTAATATTTCATTTGAGATTCTCGTAATTGGGCTAGTTCAGTGAACTTAAGTATCTACATATTTGCTTAAGTATCTCTATATTTTAATTTATGAGATGAATTCTCTTTTTCATAAGAAAAAGAATATAATGTGTGCTAGTTTTATCGGTCCATTAATATCTCATCTTGATGAAACTATAACTAGGAATAAATTAAGAATAATACATAATTCAAATTGAATCTTATAATGATGATATCATAATAAATTTCATTGCATGAGAATTACTCTAAAGATTTTACTTTTAGTTTTGAAACATCAAATATAGTTAACCAAATATATAAAGAAAAATAGTACCTTTATTAATTAAACTAATAATGTCATAGATTATATTACAACCAATCGTTTGGCTGTAAGGGCATAAACTAATAATCTTTCACTTACTCTAAAACCAATCACCTTCATATCTAATACTATAACTATCTATATATTGGTCATGTCTCTTTTGAGATAATGACTTGGTGAGAGGATCTGCAAGATTTTTTATTAAGAACTTGCTTTAATACAAT
>JANIPM010000233.1:34957021-34970155 GCA_027478405.1 Erythroxylum cassinoides
TAACATAATTTTATTAATAATTTGTTAATAAATATTATATAAGCGATTAAATAAAGTTATTTAATTAAAAATAATTTATCTTTAAGTTTTATCTAAAATGTCGTTATTATCAGTGATAAAAATACAACTACATTAGATTAACAATCAAACAGGTTTTTGCTTTTATTTTAAAAAACCAGAAACTGAAAACTGCAACGGAGAAATAGAAATAGAACCAAACGATCCCTAGTAATCAAAAAGTGCTTATTCCAATACTAGAATAGTCTTAACTTCATATCCAAACAATAACTAATTTGACCATAAAATAGTTGCATCCTTGTATCCAAACATGTTTCTTTGTTAAACTGCTCTAATATGTAGCTAGCTCCACCAGCATTCTCCAAGGTTGTCGCCCGCCAGTCCAACAGCCACATCTCCAGTTGTCACACGAAGCAGCCGCCAGTCATCCCACCAACGTCCAGTCGTCCACCCAGTTTCCAACCAGCTGTAAACCATTCTAGCTCTCACAAACATCGGACCTCCTGCTGTTACCGCCTACGTTTATTTCCGGCCGCACAACCACGCTGGAAGCCTCCTGCCACTGCAGTTGTTCACCGTCAGGCAATGTCTCCCTAGCATCCAGCGAGTCTGCATCTTCCAACGTCGTTCCTTGCTGCTCTTAAAGATTCTGCTCCATTTGCCACCCAATAGCAGCTTATTGCCAAGGAAAGATTTCTCCATCTCGTAGCTAAAAACGCCCAAGCCAACAACATTTGACAGCTCCAAATCGCATGGTGGCACACCTTATTCCTCATAACAACAATACAGCTCCAAAATCTCCGACATTCACATTGATTAATCCAATGTTTTGCTTTATTTGCAAGTGACTTGAACTTCATTATTGTTGCCACATTGGGGTTTCTAAAACCTAATTTTGAGGGACAAAAGCGTTGGCATGTTAACCTTTATTCCACTTGGTCAAATCTAATTTGATCATATAGGGGTTAGGTTTTGCAAGGTATTCTAAACACATTCGAATGATCTGGGATTCTAAATCCAGAAGAATTAAGGTGGAAAATTGTAATCTTAAAAACATTTCAAATTTATAGATGTTTTATCAATCAAAGCTTTGAGTTTTTCAATTCCAAATTTTGATCAATAACAATCAAACATTTTAATCATACTATAAAATCAAAGTCAACTAATATCACTGCTGGAAAATTGATACGGGATTTCATTATGATGACAGTAAAATAATTATAAAACTTTTCGTATTTTAATCTTCTAAAAATCAGGGTCACTTTAATTATATGATATAATGATTAATACGTAAATCGTACGTGAATCTTAATTCGTACCTTATTTTGAAACTTGATCATTTTCTTTTTGTATCCCTTAAAATGCTTTTGAAACTGATTATCTCAACTACCGTTGTTACATAAGTGTCCAGTCTTTAATAATATCCACAGAACAGGTTAAGCAAAAAGTGCTATCTTTATTAGAGCTTAAGTCTATTTATAATAACTTTTGGATATTTTAGTAATTTAATTGAAATTAAATTCTAATTTCGATTACACTTTAATTATAATTACAGATAATTCTAATTAAATAAAAATATGCCCAATTAAAATCCAATATCTCATATTGATCTTTATTTGTTAAATATCTCATATTTAATTATAAAGTTTCTCAAACTTTACAATCAAGTCGAACTTGATTAAAATATCTTTGCTCTCTTCAACTTGTTCTTTATGTGAGACCCATTAAGTTTCTAAATATGTTAATAATAGATACAAGTTATAACCTTAAATTATATTTAGGATTAGATAAATTAAACTCCTTTAATTTATCTTTAATTCTTTAGTTAAATAATTTATATCCATAGATCAAGATTAGCGTTTGACATCACATCAATGACCATCAAAATATTTAGGAATGTCAAAATAATTTTTACTAACCTTTCCATGCATGTTTTTTTTCGTATAATTCAATCATTTCATCATAAAATATTTCAATTAGACATAGAGAATATAATTAATGTTTGACTCCAATCATATTAGCTCTCCACCATTAGCTATTGATTCAATAAATGATATCTGTAAACCATTTATAATACTTCATTCCACCTTGGCTAAGGATCTCCTAAATTAATACTAATCAAGAATAGCAGAATATTCTCCCTAATTACTTTAAGATGACGAATCCTATATTAATCACACAAATACCTCCAAATAGTTCATGTATATCCAATGTCTATTGACCAAACTAGCTATGACTAGAATAGGTCATAAGTAGTATCAAAATATAACAATCCGTATATAAGATAATTTTAATGACTTCAAGTGAAATGATCACTTGTATAGTCACCACAATGAAAATTTTCATAGACATATAAGTAATATTCTAAATAAATTTCTCATATGGGGTCAGTTTAGTTAACTGGTTCTCTAACAAGCACCCACACATTTGTTTAAATATCTTTATACTTTAGTCTATGAGATCGACTACTTTCTCCATAAAGAAAAAAAAGAAAACATGTGCTAATCTTTTTACATTTTATTAATGTCCATTCTTAATAGAACAATGATTATGAACAATTTAGAGATAATACATAAATACAATATGAATCTCATTATAACTTCATTTGTAATGTGTAATTATTCTATGAACTTTATCATATACCTGTAAATATGTAAAAGATAAAGAATACCTTTAATTATTTTTAACTAAACTACAACCAACCGATTGACTGTGGAGTATAAATCACCAAATGGTCCACTAAAAAATTTCAAAAATATAAAAAAAGTGTTTACATATGTGATGATGTGACAATTTATTGATGAAAGTTTATCCTCGTTAAATTTGTCATCTATTGAAGGTCTAATTTGAACATTTAAAAAAGTTATGGTTGAACTTATACGCTCTAAAACATTAAGATTGAAGTTTTATCCTGGTGAAAACTTTACGGTTCAAATTGTTTTTTTGGCCTCTCTAATAAACACTCATACTTTTGGTTAAATATTTCTTTACTTTAATTTATGATATTAATTGCTTTCTTTATTAAAAAAACATATTATGTACTACTTTTATTGTTTCATTATTCAGTCTTGATGAAACTATAATTAAAAACAATTTAATAATATCACACAAATGTAAATATCATAATTATGATGTCATAGTATGAAAATATAAAATATAATTAATAAAATAAATAAAGATAAGAGTGCCTTTATTAATTAAAATAATAATATTACAATTCAAATTATATTCCTAAAATATATTTTGGAATAGAGATCCTTGTGCCAAATCTCACACATGTAGGGAAATTTCCTGATGTTGAGACTGATCACAAATATTTAGGAAATTCTTAACGGTTAGGCAGCATCTAAAATGATGTTCACGTTGAGCCAAGTAAATAATATTAGCTTATTTTAGGTATAGAATTAACTCCTTCTCACAGCTATTCTAGCTAAAAATACACATATAGTTTTGAAGTCTCATCACTGCAGTTTCATCGACTTAATTAATCTATTAATAGATAGAGAAGTAAAAACAATATGAAAACATAAAAGTTTCATAGTTAATAATTCATAAGTAATTATATACATTGGGATGGTAGACTTGCCTCTCCATGCCTTTTCTATGTTCCCACTTTCCCAATGAACTATGTATGTATAACCCGGCAGTCCTATTACTTACAATGACGTTTAAAATAAACATCATCATCAATTCAATTCTCATGGAGCATTAACATGTTTGCCACTGCCACACATTGCTGAACTATCAGGTTCGTAGTTTATGTATCGACTAGGAGCAGAAGTGGGACGAAACCCTTTTGGCAAGCAATTCTTAGCATCTCTACCATGAAACCAACCTCGTTTATGACCTGTTTCAGGCTTCAAGGTCGTGTAATTTGGGTAGTCCGACTCCAATGGCCTTGTAGCTGCCACGTCCATGGCTTTGGCCTTGAAACCTGTCATCATTGCAGGTGGAGACAAAAGGAGAAGACAAAACACAACCATGAAACTAAGACTGTTAGACATATCTGAACTTGATTTTCCCCCTTCTCCCTTCTATAGCCTACAAAGTGTTGGGGTTTTAAAGGCCTTGGATATATAGAGGATACAAGAGGAAAAGCTTTAACAAAGTTTAGCTCGTGAAGGAAATGAAGAAGATATGGATATGGCCAGCTCATAGCTGGCGAAACAAATGCTGAGTGAAGTCTTCGGTACTGCAACTTTGTGTGGGGAGTTGGGCAATTGAAGCACTTTTTTCCAGAATGCCCGTGCTCTTCATTACTGCTTTCCTGAGTTTCTTATGTCAAAAAGTCAAATTCTATAGACTATTATTTTGAACCTTCTCATTATCTTATTATAGATATTCCTTTGGGTCATTAGTCTTGAGATGGATGATAATTTGGAGGACTATGTAAAAATATCCCAAATCATACTATTATAGAAATACAAAAAGATGCTTAATTGATAAGATTTCGATTCAGGGTTATTTTTAATTGGTGTATCCAGATTATATGGGTTATGCCATTGTCTTATGAGAAAAATTACCCTTTAAGAAGTTTTGAAGTAATTAACTAGAATGTTAAGATAATTAAGTTTTGCCACTTACTATATGTTATAATACTGGTGAAGCCAGAACGGTGATCGACAAACTAGGAGAATTTAATGTGGTAGTCCACATCAATGGAGTGAATAAACGCGAAAAGGTCGCCCTGTGAGCAGATGGAAGTTATTTATTGGTCCACCTCAGAGTAGTAAGTCACCTATATTGCCAACTTGTTAGGTTCGATCCTTGATGATGCGTCAAACTCGATTAGCTGTCCCCAAGGTGCAAGATCTAAACGACCCTGACTAGTAAATGTCAGAAGATAGGTACTGCTACTTTTCTTGTTTTTTTGAGAAAACAGGTACTTCTTTTAATTCTTGTTAGATAGATATCAATTAATCAAGTTGGACTTGGAAAGTTAGTTAATGACTTCCAGGATATATCATTATGATGAAACAATTTAATGTGGCACGAAACTGTGTAATGGGAGGAGTGTTGGTAATTGGCCATGCAATTACGAGAAACCAGTTTGTAGAATCAGGTTCTTGCTTCTGGAAAATCTGAACAAATAGATGAATAATTCTAAAGTTTCTTATAACTAGCATAATGTGTCACTGTTAGCACAAAAGGGTTTTTAAGGGGAATCTGAATTTCATTACCAGTCTATGACGAGAATGCATAATAGGGCATCTATGGGGCTACTTCTCGGAGTTCTGCGTTAAGTAAGGATGTACCAGGTGAGCCTAATACTGAAATCTCTAACAATATGGACAAGGATAAGGCTACGTTGAAATTTGTTGATAAGGGGGAATCAGCAAAATCTAGACAAGGATCTACTAGGAAAAAGGTAAGAAAAAAGGGTCTTCTTGAAACCAAAATTAAGGAACCTTATTTATATAACTGTCTGAACTTCTTAGGTACTCAATGGAAGTCTTTCTCTTACCATCAATGCCACTATAACGGGAGAATAAGTTGCTTTTAAAATTTTGATCAGATGGAAACTCAAAAGATTGAAGAAAGTAACCAACATATCCATCTTAACTGTCATTTAGGAGGTCATTCCACTAAATTTGATCTTACTTTAATCTATGCGGCTAACTTTAGCTTTTAGAGAAGCAAATTATGGGTTGACGCAAATGATGGGTTGATCTGAGCAAACTTCAAACCACCTTTTTAGGAGACACTAAAGAGCTCACAAACCTTCTAAGTTGTGTGGATTTGATGAATCTAAGCTCAACTGGTCAGCTTTATAGCTGGTCAAATAAGCAACAAGGTAGCCTGTACATTAGGAAAAAACTTGATAGGGCTCTAGTGAACATAGCATGGGTACAACAATTTGCACAATCTTACATGCATTCGGAGAAAATCTGTTCTCTGATCATTGCTATTTGTTGATTCAATATTTATTAGAATCTGTGTACTCTGGGCTCTATTTAGATTTTTCAGTGGAGTTACACAACTGGAAGGCTTCTCGAAATTAATTGACAAATGTTGGAGACAAGAAGTGAAGGGGTGTAAAGCATATCAACTCATACGAAAGCTAAAAGTTGTTAAAGCTACTCTCAAAGGATTCACGGATCAAACCTCTTGTGACCTTATTATGCTTAAGGAGAAGCTGAAACTAGCCCAAGAAAATTGTTACAACTCACCTTATGACTCATAATTGAGATGCACAAAGTTGAAATTGCTTATCAAATATCAAAAGGTTTTGAGCCTTCACAACTTGATCCTCAAGCAAAAAGCAAGACTTAATTGGTTGAAGGATGGGGACTTGAATACAAAATTCTTTCACTCTATACTAACTTCCAATCGAAACAAAAATAGAATAGTTGAATTACATGAAAATAGGGGTAACGTGTATTCAAATCAAGAAAACCTTCTCAAGCTAGCAAGGAATTTTTTTTGTACAGCTAATGGGATTAGAGCATAATAAGCTACCAACTTACAACATGACAAGAATTATGGAAGGTTCAATTCGACAGGAGTTAAAGGATTCATTGGTATTACTTTTTTCAGGAGAGGAAGTAAGGAGAACATTATTTAACTTACACCCCTCCAAAGCACTAGGACCCCATAGATTTTTAGCCTGGTTCTTTTAGCACACTTGAAATACTACGGGCGAGTTGTTTACAACAATTATATTATAGTTCTTTTCTTAGAAGATGCTCCAAGAAATAAACCACACTTATATCATTTTAGTGCCAAAAAATTCATCCTTTGAGAATAGTGGACTTTAAACCAATTTTGTGTTGTATCACTATTTATAAAGTCATCATCAAGCTCCTAGCTAGAAGGCTAAAGAATATGCTTAAGTAACTTATAGATGCATCTCAAAGAGCCTTCATTTAGGATAGGAATATAGGTGACAACATTATGTTCCTTCAAGAGATATTAAAAGATTATTCATAAAAGAGGAGAATAAGTAGTTGCTTGTTAAAAATTGACTTTTACAAAGCCTTCGACATAGTCAATTGGATTTTTATACAACCATGCTTAGAAGCTATAGATCTTCCTGATTAATTTGTTAAGTGGATCATGACCAGCGTCAAATCAACATCTCTTGGTGTGCTTGTTAATAACATTCTAGCATGGGGAATAAGACAAGGAGATCCACTATCCCTTTATCTCTTCATTATAGTAACGGAGGGACTTCTCAACTACTAAAGAAGTTCACTTCCTTCAATGGAAATTTCAAACCCATTACAAATGCTTATAACGTAAGCTAACTCATTTGATTTTTACAAATGACCTTCTGCTTCTTTGTCATGCAGATAATTACTCCATCGATATCTTGCTTCAATCTTTGAATATTTTTTAAACTGATTTGGATTTAAAATAAACTCAGATAAAAGCAACTTGTATATGTCTTCAGATGTGCGAAATAATTAAGAGCTTAGCTTAACCACGGGTTTGCTCATTTAACCCCCATTATTCAAATACCTCAGAGTTCCTATCCCTACCACAAAATGTAACACCCCCTATATAGAATCTACAACCATCCACACATAAGGTAACCAATTTCCTATACATATATTCATGACATGCATTTTGGATCAATGTTATACATATACACATTACAAAACTCCCCAATGCTTAACATTATCATTTAACAACACTAAAACATTTTTACATTTACATGGTAATCCAGAAGAAAACATACAATTTCTTTATCCATTACACGTACAATCATATTTAACTGAAAACACCTTTCATAAGTACTTTTTCTTCTATATGTTGGCCTCAGTCCTTGTAGATGTTCTCTGTACCTCAGTCCTATAACTTAGATCTACAAGGATTAACACCCGTGCTAAGCTTGAAAGCTTAGTGCGGAAACATTTAGTTTGGATGACCACTCACAACAGTCATCCGTGAAGTGCATACATTCATAAACATTGCATAAATATAAATAATGATGGCATACTTATTTAAATAAATAATGCAAACGTGCTTCAATATTTTTTTTCATAAACCATAAATTCACCTTCAAAACTCAATCATTAATATTCAACACTCAATTATACAAATTATCAATACAAATGCAAATGCTCATTCATATACAATTATTTATGTTGTCATACTATATTTCTTATTTATATCTCTTTATGTGTTAGGCCTACACATTTTCTATGGGTGTAGGTAATGAGTGCTTTGAATATCCGAAGATATCAAACTATGGATACCCGAAGGTATCAAATTGTGGATGCCTGAAGGTATTGAAATGTGGACATCGGTGGTGTCAAATTGTAGCAACTGCAGTATAATCTTATAGACATGCCTATCTATCCACAACCAAGATAATAGAGCAAGCACTATACCATTTCCTTTAACCATTGCAAATTTCACAATTCGTATATTAACAAATTATATGATATGCATTTCAAGTCAAAAAATCTATATTTGCTTTCATACATACAATTCATGGCTTACCACCATAGAAGGGTATCAAAATCAGACTTTTATAGTCATACTATACACATATGAGTAATGAATATACATACAAATCATTTATGTACATGTAATGCTTTATGCTCAATCTTATATTCCAATGTTCATATCTCCCAATTCACATGTGGTATGTCCTATTTCATCAATTTCTAGGTGTTTGAAAATTTTCTTAGTCATTCATAAAGGTTTGGATAAGATGCGGTAGAAGTCAGAAACAAAAACAATGTTACGATCATGATAGACTCTCTCTCCATTCATACCACTAATTGTTCCTTAATATTCATATAGAAAAAGTCATAATTGGGTTTTAAGATCTTCTAGAAAATTTTTCTCTATATTTATAGTTTCTATAGCACTAACAATTAGATCATTTTGACTTCTAAATCATAAGATATAGGCAAAATATCACAAGCTACTCCAAAATAGGTGCAACATCAGATTACCTTTTTTGATATCAATTTACAAGGTCATAGAACCACAATAAAGTTAGAGTCCCTTCTAGAGATATTTAGATCTATGTATTAGGTTTCATAGGAAACTAAAATCACACAATTTAGAGGTCTGTAGGCTGAGTTATTACTCAAACAATGTAATTAATTCAAACAAACCCTAGACAGAATTCCACTACACAATACTCTCTTGTCACATTCAACCAATCTATGCAAGATAACACCAAAGTAATGCCAAAACAACATCCAAAAAATGATTCCACATCCAAATGAATCTTTATATCTATTCAATCATACAGAAATACAGAAATGAACTAAGTGAAGTCCCAAGCCTGAAAATTGACAAAGTAGGTCTTCTATTTGCCTTTCCTTCCCTTCCTCTTTCGCTTTTCTTAACTCACCAACTAGAAGCACCAAAAAGTATACCACTCAATCCCACGTCCATCCTTATAATTTCATTCCTTCATAAGCAAAGTAAGAAGAGATAAAGTTGAAGAGAAAATCCCTAACTTTTACCTTGATTTTCACCTAA
Source organism: Erythroxylum cassinoides (assembly GCA_027478405.1). NCBI lineage: Eukaryota > Viridiplantae > Streptophyta > Magnoliopsida > Malpighiales > Erythroxylaceae > Erythroxylum > Erythroxylum cassinoides. The sequence goes on from JANIPM010000233.1 coordinate 34,966,487, forward strand.
GATTGGCTTGATTTCTTACACGAAAAATGATGGGATAAAGAAGGACAAATGGAGAGGAGAAAAATCTAAACTTAGAACCCCCAAATTTCGTGCATTTCCCCTATCCATATCCCCATTCTAGAACTTTCAAGACTCACACATATGCTTAATCGCTATTAGATACACATGCTTTATTATTATTGGTCACACATGCCTTAATCCAATTGATCCATATGTTAACTTTAGAAAAATTGCATATTGGTCCTTCTTCTTATTGTAATTTTATAGCTTAAGTTCTTTAAATTCTATTTGACACACCAAGATATATTTGAAATTTTTTGGGTTTTACATAAGGAGCTAACCCTCAGCTCAAGAGAGCTCATGTAAGCTATAAGTAGTTTGACAAGACTTTCCCTTAGCTCAAGTGTCTAAAGCTAGCTTAAGGTGAGCTCGTGGGAGTTCATTAAAACTATTTAATAGCTAGAAAGTTAGGGATAAGCTCCATTGGACCCAATTGAGATTACCCCAGCTCATCTTTGGTTCTTAGGAATGAAGCTAGCTATAAAAGTGTTCACATTAGTTAAGCTAGAAGAGCTAATTAAGGAGCATAAGTTGGAGTAGAAACCCAAAGCTTAATAGGAAAAATTGGTAGTGCTAAATGAAGGAATCTAGCGTGCTTGGGAACATAATGGACACTAGGGTGTACCATGAGTTGTAGCACACTATAATGCATCTTCCCATGTATGCACTTAGAGTGCAATTTCATTGTCTCCACAGTGGTACATGAATTTGACCAAGAAAGGATGAATTTGGCCATTAGGAAAGATTCTTGCCTTAGAATGAATATACATGACACCCTTTCACCAAGGTATATGTACTTTGGGTGAAAAATGTGTTGTTTCGACCAATGGTTGTGACCATTCATCCAAAAAGGGGTTCATATATAAGAATGAATTGTCATGAGTGTACCATCATGAATTTAAGTGAAGAAACATGACTCTTTGCCAAAGGATGTGTCCCTTGGCTAAGAGTCATGATGTTTCTCCAAGAGACATAACTCCTGGAAGAGTCATGACTTTTCAGAGGAACCTTTTGATAGCCTATAAAAGGGAATTTCGTAGTTCCTTTGAAAATGTTTTTCTTTTCTTTAGCTAAATACTACACGCATATCCCCCATCTTTGACTTAAAAATACTCCCTTCCTTCAAGTCTTTCTACATTGAAGCACTCTCTCATAAAATAGTTGTTAAGCTTGTTAAGAGCATTGTGGGTGAACCATAAGGATTGCTAATTTCACAATTTAGCATGTATTCCAACTTTAGTGCATTGCAACAAGATCGATCTACTCTATCCATTCCAATAATGACGAGTTGGAGAAGAAGGAGAAGCTATAGTGGATCTCCACAAGGGATGCAAAACATCAAACATACAAGGAGTTATTTTACTACATTTCATATTAGTATATCATCATACCCTTCTTAGTGACATTCGTAGGCTCTTGTATGCTTAAGAAATCATGAGATTTCTTATTTGAGTTATGATCTAAAATCAAAAATGGTATAAGAGCTTTAGGTTGAAAGCATGATTTGAAATGATTTTATGATCATAAAATTGACATACTAATATGTTGGTATATATTTTTTAATGCAATCATGATTATGGCATATGAACATATTTGTTGCTGTATGTTCTACGCGTGATAGTTGCCATGCTAAATTGAAGGCTTTATTGAGAGCATGCTTTATGAAATAATGAAAGAATGTTGAAATATTTCTAATTGAATGCTATATGTATTTATTTTGCTATTTGTTAGCATGAAATTGTTGTTTCTTAGGCATGTTGCTTAATTAGGTCTTATTGTAGTAAAAGTGCACTTATATGTGATAATTGCATCAATGCATATGACATGTAAGAATATTGTTGCTGAATTCAATAAAGACCACACCATGAGTGCCCACTTACGTGAGATGTCACACATGATTCATCAACTTAAATCTACTAGTTATGTGCTCACTGATGAGCAACAAGTTCACCAGTAATTCGTTCCTTGTCTGATGAACGAGTTCACCAGTAATTCGTTCCTCGCCTGATGAGGAGTGGCAATTGATGAAGGTCAATCTGCACCACAACTCTTAAATCAAGTCATTTGCTGACATTGCAAGGAATCTTCTACTAGAGGTCGAGGTGATGGCCATCAAGAACCATACAAAGGCATATGTTGCTCGAACTTCCTTTCTCCACAAGAACAAGTTCAAAAGGAAGAAGAAAAGGAAGGATGGTCAAGAAAATTGGAATGGTGAACAAGCGCAACAAAGCCAAGTTGAAGTGCTTCAATTGTGGCAATAAGGGACACTTTGAAAATGAATGCAAAGCACCTCCTAAGGTACATAATCCCTTTTCTACTTCATTTGTGCATGTTGTGTCAAGCACATACTTAATTGAACCTGATTCTTTGTGGATTTTAGATTCAGGAGCAACGGACGGTATAGCCAAAGAAAAGTCTTAGTTTGTGGCCTTTAGGAAGTTTCCAAAGGGAGCAAAGCATATTTATGTGGGGAACAATGCAAGCCTTGAAGTAGAAGGGATACAAACTTATAGAGTTCCTTTGAACAATGAACATTTGTTATTAATTGATGTTCTATCTGTAACTAAGATTTTATTGGTTTCTGTATGATCCTTATTAATGTTCGGATATTGCTTAAATGTCTTTAATAAATCTGTGGATATTATTAAAAATAATACAGTCGTTTGTTCTTATTTAGTAAACAACGGTTGTTTGAATTGAACGCGAGTGTTGCTACTTCTAGTTGTTATGTAACTGAGGTTTACTTTTAGTTGTTATGTAACTGAGGTTACTACTGAAATGACTTAGCGTGAGCATTTGGGACATATTGGATAAGAAAGTATGACTAAGTTGGCCACACGTGGCTTACTTGGATCATTTTCCAAGTTCTTTATACCAAGTTGCCAATCATGTCTTGTTGGCAAGGCCATAAGCAAGCCTTTTGGTAAGGTAACTAGAAGTTAAGAAGCTTTAGAATTTGTTTACTATGATCTTTGTATCTTGAATTGGGTTTAGATACTTTATCACATTCATTAATGATTGTACTCAATTTACCTATATGTTCTTACTAAAGCACAGGTGTGAAGCATTGAGATGCTTTGAAAAATACTTACACTTAATGGAGAATCAATTGGGTAAGAAGATCAAGTCATTGAGGGCTGATCATAGTGTCGAGTACATGTCAAATGATTTTAAGGCATTTGTGACTAAAGGGAATTGTGGCAAATCAAACTTCCTTGGACTCCACAACAAAATGGAGTAGCCGAAAGCAAGAATAAGACCCTTATGGATATGGTGCGATCCATGATGGCTAAGGGTAACTTGGATATTGCCTATTGGGACAATACATTGTTTAGTGCAACACATATTTTGAATAGAATTACCTCTAAGTCTATTGATTCTACGCTGTATGAGTTATGGTTAAAGAAAACCTTTAACTTAAGCTATCTTCTTCCTTAGGGATGTGCAGTTTATGTACACGCTACAGATTACCCTCTTAGGAAATTAGGTCATAGCAAGAGCAAGTGTGCCTTCCTTGGTTATTTTAAGCATTCTAAGAGGTATATGTTCTTGGATATAAGTCATAAGATTGGAAATGTCTTTGAATTAAGAAATGCCAACTTTATT
>JANIPM010000233.1:35142846-35158385 GCA_027478405.1 Erythroxylum cassinoides
ATTCAAAATGCTACCAATTTTTGTAGAGAGATAGAATAATGTGTTAGAAATCTATTGACTCAAGAATCAAGTCATTTGAAGATCTAGAGAAGGAGTTATTGTAGAAAGTAGCAAGACTACTCAGCTTGCAACTTCTCTCGGATGGAGAAACCATTAGGGAGCACTGTAGCATGAAGTGACAAATAAAGTTGTGAGTGTCAATTAATTGACACTCACAGGCGTGAGAGTGAGAGGTCACAGGCGTGAGTAACTGACGGGTGTGAGTGCGAGAAGTCATTGGTGTGAGAGATACAGATAAAAATTAGGTTGAACTATTTAACAGCACACTCACTCCACCCGTCCCACTTTTTACATTTAATATCTCTCAATTTATATCAAATGACTATGATTTTTGGTGGAAAGGTATAGCAATGTCTTATGAGTCCAATGATTCAAGTCTCATGTCATTTGGAGGTCGGATGAAGAAGATATAACTAAAAAATCTTCATCAGCCTCCTAGTATTCCAAATGCACGATCGCGATTTTCACCTTTAAACCTCCAAAGCCGCGATCGTGCACATGCACGATCACAACTCTCCCATAAGAATCGCAAAGTCATGATCGTGCATATGCACAATCGTGACTTTTTCCTAAAAAAATCGTAATATGCACGATCGCGACTTTCCCCTAGTCGCGCATTCCATCTTCAAGCCTCCATCATTTTTGATCCATAACTCCAAAAATTTTCAAACTTTATATCAGTAGAAAGCTAAAAGAAAGATCTACAACTTTCATGAAGATAATTTTATCAAAATCTTCGTAGATCAATATAGTTTAATCAAGGAAGTTTCAGATCAAATGCTAACTTTTATAACTTCTCATCTTCATTCACTGCTGCTTCTTCTTCCACTAAATCTTGCACCTCATTTTTCATTTTTACCTTTTCTACTCTATTTCCATTCAACTCATTCATCACAAATTCACAGTACCCCTAAATATGCAAGTTTACTAAAAAATATCAAAATCCTAAAAACCAAGTATCAATTATGCGACTCTTTATATTCTGCATTTCACATTCTCTGCTTTCCAACCTTTTTATGCATTCTATATTTTTCTTCCCAACATTCACTTTAAACAATCTTCTCATCTCTTAACATCATCATACACCTATCCCTTAACTCTAAAATTCATTTTTTTATTCATCTCTAAATTAACAATTACACTTACAAATTAAATTTCCAATACAATAGATTCACAATTCTCAACAATATCACATTACAAGTCAATTATACCCGGAATGTCAATGAGTGCATGTACAATCATTTTAAATGTGTGCAGAATATACAAATTTACATGTGTGTATGCTAACAATATGCATGAGTATGAAAAATGCATTTTTCTTAATCTCTCATTGATCTCACATATACCTTACTTTTGGGTTCTAACTCTTAATATGGGGACGAGATGTTACATTTATAATTACATATAAGATATTTATTAAATAGGGATCAATATGAGATACTGAATCTTGTTTGGGCATAATTGATATTTAGCTAAAAATTTGTAATTATAATTAAAGTTTAATTGAAATTATAATTTGATTTCAATTAAATTACTAAAATATCAAAAACTTATTATAAATGAACTTAAGCTCTAATAGAGCTAGCACTTCTTGTTTAACCCTCTCTGTAAGAGTTACAGAGTTCTCTCAACTTAGTTTGTAGGTACCATTAAAGGTTGGACACTTATGTGACTGCGGTGGTTGTGATGAATTAATTTTGGAAATAGTTTGAAGGATATGACAAGAATTAGAATAAGGTATGAATTAAGATTTATGCTTTATTATGATTTAATTGTTAATCATTTTATAAAATTAAAGTGATCTTTGTTTTTGAAAAATCAAATACAAAAAAGTTTCGTACTTATTCCACTATGGTGGGGATCTAATTTTATCCCAATTTTCCAATAGTAGTATTATAATAAACTTTAACTTTATGATTTGATTAAATTGTTTGATTGTTATTGCATGATGAAATATTCTTACAATCTAAAATGTTTAGATTGAATATTTTAAAACTCGACATTCAATTTGGAATTGAAGTATCAATATGATTGAAAATTTTGTTTAAGAGAATATATGAAATTAGTTTCATAAAGCACCGAAAAAAGTTTTTAAAAAACTAAGCCACCCAAAATCTAAAAAGTTCATATTCATAAGACTTTAAACCCAAAGCATTAAAAGTTTTCATAATTGTTTTGGATGTTTAACATTATCTAGGTTTTAGAAACCCGTGTACATAATATGTTATGTTGTTACCAAAGATCACAAGGTGAATTCGATATTGCCACTGGATGGTTAGATGTTTTGTTTTGGTTGATTTATGGTATTGTCACTGGTTGTGATTTGGACAAAATAATGGTTAGGTTGTCAAAGCCCTTAAAATTAATTTTGATTCCTAATTTCTGATGGTAGTTATAGAACCAGGTCGAATCTTAAGAGAACTAAACACTAGTTTCTTAATTTCAAATAATAAAATAAAGTGGGGAGTTAATTAACTAATTAACTAAAATTAACAAGGAATCAAAATAAATTAACTAAATATAAAAGGGAGAATTTTAAGAATATTAAACTCCGATTGAAGGGAAAGATATCATCTAATTATAGAATTGATCAATGGTTTAAAAAGAATAATTGTGACAATTCAAATAGTTAGTCTAAAACATATTAGGTTAGTGGCAATAAGTCTCAAAATTTTCTAAATTAATTGGTTCAAACCCATCATCCAAACTAGAACTTACCATCGATTGACTGGGTGTGATAACATTCTATATCAATTAAATGATAGCAATAAGCTTAGTGAAAATAACTAAACCCTAAATTAAATAATTGAGATAGATGCAATTATTTAGTTAAGTTTTCTTTTTTATCATAAGTTAAATATGGAAATTTATAAATAACCTATTTTCTACTTTTACTAATCCTTCATGACAATAATGAATCATTAAACTCATGGATACTAATAAAATAATCAACATTAAATTAATTTGTCAGATTAATCAATATTAATCATTCATTAAATATAAGAACTTAAAACAAGAAATACTTGAATTAAAACATGAATACAAGTTTAGAACAAAACCTTGTAAGGTTATATCTATAGTTTTAAATCTCCTTGAATAAGAATAATTGAGTTTAACCACACATAACTTTTGTTCCAACACAAAAGATAGAAGAAAGATGAAGAATTGAGAGAAAAATAAGAAGAAGAACGTTTGATTCACTTTGGAGAGGTGGGGAACATCAATTTTATAATGTTTTCCTACTCTAAATCTAATATTATCCTATCTTTCAAAGATGCCTATCTAAAGCAAATTTCAATCCCTTCACAATAAGGATAGAAAAAAGTTTCCTACTTAAACTTTAGCTCTTTAAGTAAGTTAGACATTAGGCTTTATCATCCCTTATCTATTGCAATCATCTTTTCTCTTAATCCAAAATTCATGATTATCACCAATAATGTCCCAATTAGATCCAATCCCAACTTTTCATATGCTAAAACGAAAAACATTAATTTTCTTATCTAAGCACTAACATAAATCCAAAACAAAGGAGATAATATCAATTAATATCAAGATAAACTTTTATCGAGAATTATATAGTAACACATTTTGTCCCACCTCAATTGCATCCTCAAAATCATATTATCATGGAATGATTTGGTTTTCTCTTTGTATATCTTTAAATTCTCGTAAGCATCCAACCTTATTTCCTTTAGCTCTTGCAATTGCAACTTCCTTTCCTCCCTAACTTTAGCCAAATCTGTGTTGTAGCATTGCATAACATAATAAACTTTATGTTCAATCTCGACTAGTAAACAACAAGCTTTATGAAAAGTTAATCAATAAGGAGACATTCATGTCGATGTTTTGTTAATTGTATAGTATGCCCAAAGAGCATCATCTAGATATAAACTCCAATCCTTCCGATTAGGATGCACAGTCTTTTCCAAAATGGATTTCACCTCTCTATTTGATACTTCTGCTTGTCTATTAGTTTGTGGATGATAAGCGATAGCTGCTCAATCATGCAGTCTATACTTTTTAAATAGTGTTGCCACAACTCTATTGCAAAAATGACTTCCTTGATCACTAATAATGGCATGTGAGATTCCAAATCTATTAAAAATATTAGACTTTATAAATGCTATAACAATTGCAAAAACATCAGTTTTGGTGGCTTTTATTACCACCCATTTGGAAACAAAACCAACAGCCAAAAGTATATAAGAAAACCACAAGATGAAGGAAACCCAATAAAATAAATACCCTATACATCAAATATCTTAACTATAAGAATTCAGGTTTGAGGCATTTCATTTCAATGAGATAACTACCTATCTTTTGACATTCATCACAACTTTTACAGAACATATAAGCATCACTAAATAAAGTCTCCCAATATAATCCAATATCCAAACTTTTCTAGCAGTTCGTCTAGGACCAAAGTGACCACCATATGCATAATTGTGAAAAAAAATTAAGATAAAATGTTGTTCATTCTCTGGCACACAACGCCTTATAATTTGATCAAAGCAGAACTTTCATAAGTATGATTCATCCTAAACATAATATTTTTTTTCTTATTTCTTATCTTTTTCTTCCTAGATTTCTCCAGTAACTAAATAATTAATAAGGTCAACATACCATGGAACCATACCTTTCGTTTGGAACAATTGCTCATTAGAAAAAGTTTCAGAAATAGGTAAAATATTTTCATCTCTTATGAACTACTCAAATGATCAATTACTGGATTTTTTGTGCCTTTTTGGTCTTTTATTGTCAAATCAAACTCTTAAAGTAGCAAAATCCATAGTATCAGCCTCGATTTAGACTCCTTCTTTAGTTTAGACTCCTTCTTTGTTAAAAGGTATTTCATTGTCTTATGGATACAGTACATAATAACTTTAGAGCCAAACAAATAAGATCTAAATTTATCTAAAGCATAAACAATTGTTAAAAGCTCTTTCTCAGTTGAAAAATAATTTCATTGTGCGACATCTAATGTTCTCAATGCATACAGGATAACATAACTTTGTTTCTCAATCCTTTAAACTAAAAAAATCCCATTGTATAATTGCTAGCATCACATATTATGTCGAACAGAAGATCCTAATTTAGTGGCTGAGTGATATGCATACTTGTTAATAATTCCTTGAGTTTGTCAAAAGCTTCCTTGCAATCCTTTCCAAAGTTAAATGAAATGTCTTTTTGTAATAACTTTAATAATGGTATGGCAATCTTGGAAAATCTTTAATGACCTGCCATAAAATCCTGTATGTCTAAGAAAATGTTGAACTTCCCTAACATTTGTATGGTAAGGTAAGTTCACAATTAAATCCACTCTTGCCTTACCAACTTCTTTACCCCTAAATGAAATGTCATGTCCTAAAACAATGCCTTCATCTACCATAAAATGACATTTTTCATAATTTAACACAAACTTTGCTTTAATACATCTTTTAAGAACCTTAGATAAATGATTTAAATAATGATAAAATGAATATTCCTAAACAATGAAATCATCCATGAATAGTTCAATTCAATTCTCAATATACTTCGGAAATATACTCATCATAAATCTTTAGAATGTACCTGGGGCATTACATAGACAAAATGGAAATTGCTTAAAAGCATATGTTCTAAAAAGACACGTGAATGTAGCCTTTTCTTGATCCTCTTGAGCAATTGTTATTTGATAGTAACCTGAATAACCATCCAAAAAGGAAAAACATGATTTACTAGCAAGTCTTTTTAACATTTGATCCACAAAAGGTAGTGGGAAATGATCTTTTCTAATAGCTAAGGTAAGCTTTCTAAAGTCTATACACATTCACCACCAATTTAAAATATCATTAAATATTAAGTTAGATGAAAGAAAATAATAAATACTCTATTATTAAAAAAGAAAAATAAATAGAAATTAGGGCTCTCCCTCCTGATATGATCCAGGCTGGTCTGACAAATGGAGGGTCCTTAGGTGGATGATCCTGTACTAGTGGAGGGGTTACAGAGGAAATGCCCTCACCAAGTGGTGGAGGTTGGAAATTGATGCCTAAACATATCGTCATTAATAACATCAACTCTCCCATCCATCTGACTGTATGCTCGAGGCTTTCTACTCACTCAATAAGCTTTGTCTGTTGTCATCAAATAATCTTTTAAGTTCCCATAATCTGGCCCATTTCTCCAATGGTCCTATCTTTAATTGAGCTAAGTTTTGCATCCTAACTCTGGGACCTACAAAAATATCTGACTCTGGTGCTTCATCTCCTATCTTGGGTGGTGGTGGTTGAGATTGCAGTGGCTGCTCCACTGTAGATGACTATGCTTTACCCTCAATTACTAGCTCATCAGGTTCTCCAATAAGTTTATAGTTATTGCTTGTGGGACCCCAATGTTCACATCCCATGTGCATGTGTTATATCACTGCCAAGTTAAGTGCTACCATGGTACTCTTTGTCGCACCGATGGTAGTTCATCAAATAAACCCATTCGTCGTGCCAGCCTAGTCATATAAGGTACTACACGTCTATGTTCCTAGTGACTCCCCATTTATCACCCTGACCATTCAACGTATGACTCAAAATACCATGGATATATCTAAGCGCTAGATGTGGCAATGTAGAAGCCTTAGACTTGTTTAGGTCGTAGTCATCTTCTGTGTTGATCGTACGCCAAAACTACGAAAGGGACAATCCATAAGGAAATTCTGTCTACAATGTAAGGTACTCCTATGTCCCTATGTACTCCTTGTCATAAAGACCCATTGTGATGAAAAATTCCATGTAGCTCATCTGAAACATTTCTCCCATCATCCAGAACTGGCCGATCGTTGGACGATCTCTATCGTAGTTACCTCTCTCCATAAAGAATGTGGAGATGACCTTTATTGTGCCTATCCTTCTCCCCAGACTTAAGTTTATTGTGCTTGCTAAATAATTAATTGTGAAAACAAAATGACAAAAAACTAAAACATATAAAAATAATTAATAACATAACACCAATTAATAAATAAAAGCAATAAAATAAAGAAATAATTAGAAAATTAATTAACAATCTAATTAATCTCAAAATTAAACTTAGAAATATTGTAATCAACAAATTGAGCTAACCTAATTATTAAATTACAAACTTTTAATCCTAAATTTGAAATTAACTCCCTAATTTCACATTTACACAAAATTGACAAAATTAATGTTAAATTCATGCAAACTGCAAAATTATCAAGCAATTAAAAACAAATCCAATGTTAATTAACATCAAACAAAACTAAATAACATAATTTTACATAAAAATATCACAATCAAAAACTTAGCTAACCAAAATCACACAATTCCATAATTGAAGTCAAATTCTAACCCAATTCACATGCAATTACACAAATTGAATCATAAAATCCATCGGGTAAAGATTAAATCCAACTATTAAACCAAAATTAAGCATAAAATCACATAAATTTTGCAAAAATTCCTAAATCATAAACTCAACATTTTTATTGAAAGATCTGTAAATCATGCAAAGCACCTAATAAATCATGCATAAACATGTGAAAACAACTATAAAACTTACTTAGGTGTTGCTAATTTGACCAAAAAATGCAAAGAATGGGATGGGAAAGCAAGAGACCAGCAACCAATATTTGAATTGATTGCAAGTGCACGACGTAGCTGTAGTTAACACAAGCAAGTACAGGTCAATCTCGCGATGACAACGAATACTAGTAATTACCGTTATCTTATTATCTAGTCCACGAATTTGATTTTGGTTTTAAGAAAGAAAATACAACTTAAATATTTAAAATAAATAGGAAATAATATTGAGCAGAGAATAAAGAAAATTACTTAGACAATAATCAATATCAAGAATTAGTGCCCAGGTAATGAACTCCCTTAAAATCATTTGAAAATTAACCTTTTATTATACAATTGTTTTACTGACTATTAGACCTTGAAAATTTCTATCTTATGTTAATAACTCACTTGAGACTACTAACAATTAATCTTAGTAAACAAATTACTTAGGTTAAGGGTTCTAAGATTGCTTTACCATTTTGGGAATTTTGCTATAAGGTTCTAAAGGATTTATATTGACCTATCTCTAGGTTTGTAATCAACTCCTTTCAATTAAGTTATATCTATTCATACATAGGGTTTTTCAATTTCTATTTTATGAAGACAAATTTTGTAATAATATTTTAGATTTATTAGAACGTATATTAGACACATAATTGAATCATAACAGATCAATCAAAGCAACTACATTCATGTCTTTTTATAGTAATTTTTAGGATTTCTGGGAGATACACAAGCGTGTATTGGACCATGTATAATCCAACATCTATAGAATTTGCGATTCAACATGGAGTGAGAGACTTACATGGCCATAGACATGATCATGTATCCTTTAATTTCTTTAAATTTTAGTTTCATGCCACGTTTTCAATCGAATTCTTCTCCTTTTAGTCCATGAAGGTAATTATAACCTATAAATTCACTTGAAGCAAATTAACTACTAAATATACAATAAGAGGATAAAATATTGAGCAAAAACGCATCACTTATGAGATATAAATATAATCAAATATGCATAGAACATCCCTTTGGCGTATTTACAAATAGATATTTTATGTATATGATTAGGAGCTAGGAAATGACTTTAAACTAGTATTCTCTTAAGTAAAACAAGCTTCTTATTCCAAGACTCTCATTTACTTTGTGGCTTGTAATTAAAGAAAGGCTCACTATGTTAGATAGAACAAGAGGCACCAATAATTTGAATTATATGTCATGTTTTTCATACCAAGAAACCAATGCACATTTTTTGTTCAATTACCCTTATTCATGTAGAGCTTGGAGGGATTCAATTAGCCTTTATAACCTAGATCAACAAATCAAAGGCTTGTTGGAATATCTAGTGGTTATGTTCACTTTCAAGGGGTCATAAAGATGAGAGGTTATTATATAGCTTAGTTCTCTCGGTAGCACAATTTATGGCGCTTGGAGGGAAAGGAACTAAAAGTTCAACTCAACAAAACATGTAAGTGAATACAATATTAGACGTATCAGGGAGATGATTATAGCTAGAGGATAAAGCTTGTCACTTTCTTCACTTTTGAAATTAATTTGGTCCCTCTAGTGGGTTCTACTGAGTTCCCATAGTTCTAGCTGCCTTGATGAGTTTCAAATAGTCTTGAACTGTATTTCGATGCTTTTATTTTGTACATTTCATGTAACTTTGGTTAGTTATTAATGCAATTTATTTACTTTCTAAAAAAGGTAAAAAGTAAATAATAAAGTGCAATATTTAAAACCTTAATTATTTGTTTACATTTTTTTTACGATTTGGAGTATTAATGTGGGTCATCTTAGGTGTTTTGCTATATTGTTATTGATATTACTAAAACAATCATAAAAATATCTGAATATCAGAAGTAATTAACCAAAAAAATAATCATAGAAAGATCCATCTACATTCCCCTCAATATGCACCGCATGTCTCAGTTGACTTGTAAATCAAATATGCAAAGGATGTAGAATAAAGAACGAAAATAACTAGCAATATTTAATCAACTGAGCTAACCAATAAATTTCCGTCTCCACACTATAGTCTCATCAGCTGCTTCGAAAGTAACGTCTTTCCTGTTAATGTTGTTCATGGTCTAACTTTTTGGGAAGTATTTAGGCGACACTGCCAATATTATGTTTGCTACAAAGTTATTTAAAATTCGGAAACGACTTTTCGTAGTATATATATATATATATATATATATAGGCGACACTGCCAATATTATCTTTGCTACAATGTTATTTAAAATTCGGAAACGACTTTTCGTAGTAGTCAGCATCAATGTTGCATGAATGATATTCGACCGAGTCCATGATCTAGTGTATTAATTTTGTAGTTAGACCGATGAAAATTGACTTCCTACATAAATTTTCAATTATTAAAGCTGCAATCTGCATCTTAAAAACACTTGAATAAGATCCTTGACCTTAATTCCAATGATTTCCAACGTTAATTAATCGCATGCATTGTCTTCTTGTATTGATCATTATCAGTATAGTTTCCATCGATTAAATTCTAATTTGACGTACAAGCCACGGATGACTTTCTTAATTTGGTTCTTTTTCTTGACTCCAGCTATTGGTTCTCTGTGAACAAGATTCCTAGTATAATACCTTGTAAAATCCAAGATTCAAGTATTTAAACTGCAATCCGCATCTTTAAATTAAAACACATGAATCAAATCCTTGACCTTTATTCCAGTGATTTCCAACGTTGCTTAATCCCGGGCATTTTCTTGTTGTATTGATGATCAGTATCAATATAGTTTCCATCGATCAAATTCTAATTTGACGTACAAGCCATTCTCAGAGTACTTGCTTAATTTGATTCTTTTTCTTGACTCAAGCTTTTGTGAACAAGATTCCTAATAAAATAGCTTGTAAAATCCCTAAGGTCACTTCTCAACGCCTTCAGATAACAACTCTCATTGGAACGACTTTTATTTGTCCCTTTCAAAGACCTTTCTTAGCACTTTCTAATCTGAAGTTTTTTTTTTTGTTTTTTTGGTTGATAATTTCCTCGAAATTACAGCTCCCATGAAATCATGTCGCATGTTGCAAGATTTGGGTTGCTATGAGATGTCATAACTGAAGACGGCACATGAAAGAGTTTTTCTCCAAGCACAAGTTTTTTTTGCTTATGCATCCTTAGTATGCGCACTATATATATACATTGGCTTTTGATAACTATTGACGCATCAAACCTCTTCTTCTACCAAGGTGCAAGAATCGTGCAAGTACAACTTTTACTAGTGCAATAAGCAAATGCTAAATCGTGGTGAAGACAAGTAATTCCCCATGCACTAAATTTTAAATCTTGATGTGTATGGTTGCATGACTCCAGATAAAATGTTTGAATATTTCTATTTGTATTACTTATTCTGACGTTCATTACGAACAACTTTTTATCGATTACTTTCAAATATCAACAAAAGCTTTTTTCCTCATTAAATACGTCTAGGCCAATCAAAATGAATTTGGTACTGCAAAATAAAAGTCAACGAGTTTAGCAGCATGGGTATGGATGCTCCGGCTATACGAGTATATAATTAACATTGTTTCGGGTTCCCCTTTAATAACAAATCTAGCCTGCATGTTTTGTTTATATTTTTGTTATACTTCTCAGTGTGTTCACTACCTTCCAAAACTTCTGAATGACAATTTAGTGAACTTTTGGTAAGTATATTAATTTTCATTGCGTGATAACTTTTACGAGATTCGCTCTAATATGACAAATACGATACGAGGATTGAAGTCTAGGCTTACCAGAGTTCTGACTTCTTGTGCTATGCAGCGCTTAACGATTTTTGCCAACTGTCTGTTGCTTTTGATTTTTGTATGAAGCGTAGAATAAATCTCCTTTCTTTATAGGAAATTTCTTGTTCATTGCTCGGTAGTCAGCGAGGCATCTTAATCATTTTATAAAGTTACGTTTGTTCTAATAAATCTACTTTTTAAATCTAAAAACAGGCCGTTAGTTGTATTATAGAAGATTCAGAAAGAAACTCTATAATTTTAATTACCATTCTTTGTGAAAATTATTTCTAATGCATAATTGTTGTTCCTCAATGAACCATAAAGATCTCCTTAATTTAACTGAACCTCAAGTTATATCCAGTAAATTCATAATTTGTATAATTACGTTCCATGGAATATCAGAAAAAAGGTTCATGGAGAAGAAGTGGAATGTGTCAATTCGAAACAGAATAGTACGGTCATTTTGTTTTCTTAAACAAAATATCATATATTCCCCGCGTAGGCAAGAAAGGGAGAACCACGACAACGTCAATTTCCCTCGTATAATTCGTAAGCTAAAATCATAGGCAGAAGTTAATAATAAAGAAAGCACCCAAGAAAGCAAAGGCAAAACCACGAAAGTAGGGTGAGAGAGATTGGCATCAAGTGACGTCGTGTATATAAAGCAGCTCAAGCCACAGCCCTCCTCACCTCACCTACTCTCCTCGACAGATGCTCCTTTTTACACTCAAGCTCTCTCTCTACTTCTCAGGTTTCCTTTCCTAGTTTACAGTCAGTGGCTAAATCTTTTACTCCAATTCATCTTCTTCTAATCTGAAGCACCTCCCATATCTGAATGGATTTGGCGTTGCTTTCTTAATCGGTTTCGTCCCGTCACGTATGGTATTCTATTACCGTCTGTCTTTCTTTTGTTTATTTGATATTTCTCTTTATCAGTCACTATGTCTCTTCCCCTGGTTGATGGTAACCCCAATAACATGAATCACCAGAACAAAAGAGTAGTTGGCCTTGTTGGTTTTGTGTGTCTGTGCTTCTTTCTTCATCCAAACTGAGCTTTAAAATATCAGTCTTTTCCTTTTCAGGGGCAAACTTTTAGTTCCAAATAGTTATTACCTTGTGAGGGTTCCTTTCAAACCATCAAATCCGATACTTAAAATGCTTCAAATGCCACGTATGCCTATATAAGCAATTAAGTATATATACTTCTATTCTACGGTAGAAGTTACCTTCCTAGTTCTACGAACGCATGTGCGTACTGTTGGAGTGTCGGGTCTATTGAATCACTTGACCAAGTGTCAGCAGGTTCTTAACATTTGGGGTTCAAACAAAAAACCGATTGATCCAATCCAACTTTCTTTCTCCTTTCCTCGTTTTCCCCAAACGTATATCTATATCTCACAGTCTTTATATTTATGAATATATATATACGGACTTGTACCTATTGATCCTTTCTGATCTCTGGTTGATCAACAGTCATCGTTTGCAGATCCAGCATCGTCAAGATTCATGTGCAGATGCACAACATCTCTGCTTGCTGGTAGTATGTACTAAATATCAGCCTTTGTGGCTCTTTAAATGTTTTCTGAGCATGTGAATCTTGATGATGCTGCATCGGCGATGGATGACTATGCCTGAAATAGACGGATCTAAGATTTTCTGCCGCTAAAAGCAAGGTAAAGCTGCTTCAATTGTTGCTTCTTTTTGCTCTCATTTTTATCTATAAATTTTGTGGGTAATTGTTGATAGGCAAGGTATAATGACTTCTGCGCAGTACAGAATATATCGTACAAAGTCCAGTTGTAACTCTTTTTGATATCAGAGTTTTGTGTTCCTCCCTTTTATTTATCTTTGCAGGAAATAGATGAAAGATACTACTTCCAAGGACGGGCAAAAAATACAAGAACATTGGAACAGGATAAAACTTAAAAAGTGAGAGTTACCGAGTTATTTTCAATTTTGTTGAATCTTACACTGACTTCACTGTGTTTCGCGAGTGTTACCATCTTACAATATAGTATATATCCAATTATTATGGGGTTTCAAACAAAAGAGAAACCAATACGTTCACGAAAATTAGGGCTTTTTTTTCCTAGTTATAAAGAAATTTAGGAATAATTAGAACTTTTGAGTGTGCCTGTGTGCGTGTTAGTGTAGGGCATTATTCCTTGTGTTAGTCTGTGCAATATTAAAGCATCTAATTGAACTTGGAGTTTGAAAGTTATGATCATGGTGGCAAGTTGAGCTATAGAACATATACTTTTGATTCCAGTGAGTTTGTTTGTTTCTCGTACTCTTCACCTCGGCACCATGTCTCCTAACACATGCCCAACAGAAAAAAGTTGATGGCTTAGTACTTTCATTTGATCGCCATAATGAGTCGAATATAAGATGTAGCAAATGCAGAAGCAAACATAGTCCTCAATTCCTAGAAACGCCTTAAAATTTTTAAATGGCATTCCTAATTTCAGGTGTGCTATTGTCCATGTGGGAATAGGAACATTTGCAAGATTTATTTTGTTGGGAAATCAAAATGGGATTTGATCCCAACCGCAGTAGAATAATTATGAAATTTTTCGTATTTTAATTTTCCAAAAATCAATATTACTTTAATTTTATTAAATAATTAACGCATAAATCTTAATAAAGTTTGAATCTTAATTCATACCTTATTAAGAAGCTTGATCATATTTTTATTGTATCTCTCAAATCATTTTTGAAATCAATCTATCTCAATCATTGTAACTGCACAAGTGATCAACCTCTAACGATATTTACAGAATATAAACTTTCTATATATATGGAAACATAATATAAAAATATCAAGAGAACTTTGTAACTTTTAGAAAGGGAGTTAAAGTAAGAAATGTTTCAATTGAAATTAAATTATAATTTCAATTAAACTTTAATTAGAATTATAAATAGTTCTAATTAACTACCAATTATGCCTAAATAAAATCTAATATCTCATGTTGATCCTTATTTATTAAATATTTCACATTTAATCATAAAGTTTTTTCAAATTTTACAATCAAATTCAATTTAATTGAAATATCTTTGCTCTCTTCAAGCTGTTTCTTATATGAGACTCATTAGGTTCCCAAATATCTTGTCATATAAATTCTAATTTTAATTAATAATTAGAATTAGATAAATTAAAACTCTTCCAGTTAAACAATTTATAATATAGATCAAGATGGATATCTAGTAACATATTACGATTATTTGAATATTTAAGAATGCCAAAGTAGTTTTGATTAACCTTTCAATTCATGATTTTTTCGTATAATTCAATCCTTTCATCATATAATGTTCTAGATAAAACATAAAGTATGAAATTAATATCTACTATACTTTGAGTCTAATCATTTTAGTTCTTCAACATTAGTTATTGATTCAATTAATGACATTTATAAACTATTTACAAAAGGTCATTCTACCTTGGCTAACGATTTTTCGAATCAATACTAATCGAGTACAGCATAATATTTTTCCTAATTACTTTACGGTGATAAATCATGTCTTGATAACTTAAATACCTCCATATGGTTCGTGCTACATCCAATGAATACAAATTAAATGACCTTGGCTGAAGATTTTTAAATCAATATTAATCAAAAACAACATAATATTTTTCCTAATTACTTTAGGGTGATGAATCATATCTAGATAACTTAAATACCTCTATATAGTTCATGATATATCCAATGAATACTGATTTAATGACGCGTGATTAAATATGTCATAAGTAATATCAAAACATAGAAATCTCCATATAAGATAACTTTAGAGACATCAAGTCAAATAATCACTTATATAATCATCAAAATTAGAATTTTTATAGACATACAAATAATGTTTCAAATCAATTTCTGATATCGTATTAGTTCAATGAACTTTTTCTTTGACAAGCACCCATATGCTTGTTTAAGTATCTTCATACTTTAGTTTAAGAGATCGACTTCTTCCTTTATAAGGAAAAACATAACGTATACTAGTCTTTTTGCGTTTTATTAATGTTCAGTCTTAATAAGACAATAAATAAGAACAATTTAGGAATAATATATAAAATCAATATAAATCTCATAATTATAATTTTATTATAATTTCTTTTGTTATCTGTAATTATCCTATGGACTTTATCATATACATCTAAATATGTATGAGATAAAGAATATCTTT
>JANIPM010000233.1:35251601-35263718 GCA_027478405.1 Erythroxylum cassinoides
TGGAAATGTATTGGCTATGGATTGTGCATATTGGTTTTGTATATAAATTGAATTGAGTTATGAATGTTATTTAGATATATATGGATATGGATGAATGTGCATGATGATGGGATATGAATTGTGATGGTTTAAAAAAAATATGATAGGTTTTGGGTTGATTGAAATATAAATTTATATATGAGTATGATTTGAGATACTGCTTTGTGATTGAGTTTGGATTCCGGACGAGAGAGTCCAATGATTCTAAGTTTTATTTGGGAATTATAGAAGTGTTTGTTTTACAAATTGTAAGTTTTGGGTTTTGTAAAATGCAGCCGTTATGCTGTCTGATTTTTGTATGGTAGTATATGGATATGTATGTTAAGTGTCATTTGGCAAAGGAAAGGAATAATAAGATTTTGTATAAGTCATGTGTGAGATTCTTTGGCAAAGAGGCATATAAGTTTTGTTATAGATGATTTGCGATATTGCATGATTAAGACGAAGGATATGAATTGAGATTTTTGATATAAGGATTAATTCCAAAAGTGGAAATTAATTGTTTGGATTTGAATAAGATTTAATAAAGATGAAAGAAATGGAATAGAAAAGAAAGAAAAAAATATACCGGATTTGGTTGTCTTAGAGTTTCCAACGCGACCCTTTTGTTTTGTTTCATAAGTTTAAGATTTCGGATGTCGGATATTTGTTCAGTTCAGTTGCTCCGTTTGTATGCTTTGCATTCGATCCGTATTTGTTTCACATTTTTATTGTTCGATAGTTTGATTCGGATCAGTTTTGTGATCGATTCGTATTCACTTACGCTTTCGATCTCTTCGTTTTATGTTTCCGATTTCGATTCGTTTCCAATATGTTTCTGCTTTTGATTCCGATTTGTTTTTGCTTTACTTTGATTTCCGGTCCGTTCGTTTATTTCGCAATTGTATTCATCTGTTCCTTTCGCATTAAGAATTCGCTTCTCTTCGTTTTCATTTCGTTTTTCGTTTCCCGGTTGGGATTCGGTCTCGAGATCGGGTCCCAACATTTTTAGTCTTATCGTAGGTTCCATAATCTCTAAACAAGCTACTTCTTGTTGCTTTTTACTGTATTTTTCCTTTAGTTTACTACCTTGAGCTTGCAAAGGTTCCGGTGGACCTTTAAAAGTATAGTGTTAAAAAAATTGATAATGATTATAATTCAATTAATTCATAATAAAACATCACTTTTAATAGAAAAAGTCAATCTCCTCAATCTTGCCTAATTTCTTAAAATTTTCACTTACTACGCTAAATGCAATCAAAATTAATTCTTATAAATAAACTGAAAGCTCTAGGTAATGAATCCCCCATGTATAGGATATAAGTTGTTGTAATATACACAATTTTAAGGAATTATGAAAAACTAGAAAAGAAGGGAAAAGAAGTAAAGTAGAATAATTGGTACTCCCTTAACAATAAGAGATCATGAGAATCATTAGGGGTCATCAATAATAATTAATTAGTAATTAGTCACAAGTGTCTCCTTAACTATTGGGACATTTTTTAGATGTATCTCTTCTATCAACTCTGTAACAAACACGTAGGGTTATTCAATAGCATCGAGTAAACAAAAATCTATGTTGAATACCATGCTGCCTTTATAGCCTATGAAACCTAAACAATTCTCATCCCATGTAAAATAATCATGATCCAGTAGTGGAAGATCATCAAATCACACTTATATTAATGACCTTAAAATTGGTTTTCGTATGAAAACATGCAAAAAAATTAATATCTTACAAAAGCATACCAAAAATTATTTTAAAGATCCTAAAAAAATAACAATTAAAGAAAAAAGACCTAAATCATTGGGTTACCTCCCAAAAAGTGCTTTTCTTATAAATCTTTTAGCTAAACTTCTTCCTTATGCACTTAACTTATCACTAAGATCATGAAGATTATAGATATATTAACTTTTCATTAGTATTTCAACGTCTTCAAAGTTCTTCTCCCTAATGTTATGCTAATTAACTTCCAAATATGTATTACGCTCTGTTGGGATGTGGATATCCATCTCCTCTTCTTCTCCTTTTATGATATAAGTCTCCATTAGGTTATGTGTGATTATTTCTTATATAGCATAAGAAATTTTAGTATTAATCACAAATATCCTAAAAAATACTTCCTTATCCACTACACTTAGGATTAATTTCTTATCATGCATATCTATAATAAATTTAGAGCTCTCTAAGAAGGGTCATGCTAAAATCATGGGAACCTCTACGTCATCCACTATATCCATATCACAAACTTAAAATGATAAAATTGTCAACTTTAACTAAAAAAATCTTCTATCATGCCACTAAGATCCTTAATGATCTATTTTCCAATTGAATGCTCATCTTAAATAGCTTAGGTTTACGCAATCATAAGTTCTTAAGTTAATACTAGCTACTAAGTCTGCTAATTCCCCACTAATTGATAAACTACAAATATTATAAAGAATAGTAAAATTTGTCAAATCTAATTTTTTTAGGTAGTTTATTTTACAAGATGGCGGAGCACTCTTCACTTAAAGTAGCCATTGATAACTCCCTAAGTCCCTTCTTAACATGTTTTAGCATCTGCAAAAAAGCTTTAAAAAGGAATATTACTATGTAATTTTTTAAAAATCTAACATAACTTATTAAATTGATCTTTCTATCTATCTTTCTCAAGCTTGCATAGTACGGAATTGGTGGTTTATACTCTTTAACAACTTTATTTTTTAGCTCCTCCTCTGCTCATCCTTCTTTTCTTGTATAACAGCATTTTCCTTTTTTTCTTCAACTTTCATCTCCTTTCCACTCCTCAAAGTCACCGCTTTCACTTAGTCCCTCAAGTTTGGTTTAATGTTAGTAGATAAAGTACCTTATTAGCTTTTAGAGACAAGCTTAGTAAGTTTCTCTGTCTAATTTCCCATATTGTGGTTAGAAACTTCTTAATTTCAAAGAGATGCTTTAGTATTTTATAAGTGAGCCACGAGTTTAGTAGTGAATTTTATCACGAGCTTCATAAGACTTGGATTCATTTGTTACTAATATTTGTGTGGGCCCCTTTTTATTATAATTGATTATTCCTGGAAAGTTAGGATGGTTTCTCTACCCTAGATTATAGGTAATTACTACAGTGATTATTTTAAATTCAACTCCACATAGAATAAATTGGCTAGATTGATTGTTCTATAAAGTTAAATGCCTAACATTCATGAGTAGGAAGTCCAACCTCCAAAAATATCATAACTCATCACTCGTTCTAGTTGAGTTACCAAGATTATGTTTTCAATCTTCCTGCTTAAAACTTTCAACTTTGCCTATAATTTTATCAACATATCAACATTATGAATACCATATGATTTTGGATCTAACCTTAAGTTGCCCAATTGGTAATTGTTCATAATTATGTTCTCAATAAGTTATTGCAATTCCTTAGGAGTTTTAAACTATTTGGTCCCATCCAAAGATGTATTAATCTAATGCATAGATAGGTAACTCAGTCCATTATGAAATTTATGTATTTGTAATCATAAATTGAGTCCATGGTATGGGCACTTTAGTAACTCCTTTCATCTCTCCTACATATTATAAAATGTCTCTATCTCTAATTGTTTAAAGGAAAAGAAGTCATTCTTGATTTTTTGTATTTCTGCTAGAGGAAAAATTCCTAATTGAAAAATTTTAACAAGACCATTCCAAGTTGTAATAGATCCAAGAGGCAAGGATTTCAACCATGATTAGATCAATCCCTCAATGTTAAACAGAACAATCTAAATTGAATGGCATCATTCAAAGCACCATTAACCTTAAAAGTATCACAAATCTCCAAAATTATATGCATTTGGATCCTACACCAACAAATTAAAATTGTTATTGAATCATCATAATCATGTAAGACTTAATCTTACAATTTTTGGCCTCCATTATTGGCTTAATCATATTAGATTTCATCCTTGTAAATGAAGATCTAGCATAATACCCTATAGGACGCTTTCCTGCATATTGTATCGTTATATTTGGTAACTATAAGCTTAGAACTTCAATTTGATTTCAAATTATTAGGTTTCTTTCCATTAAATCCGAATTAAAGTCTTTTCAACTTTTAGATCTACACCTAGTCATAAGCCAAATTACTTAAATTCAATAAATAAATGTAAGATTAAGAAAGAAATGTATAAACTGAATAAATGAAAAGTAAAAGGAAATTGATTAGATTAATAAAAACAAAATGCTTCTAATATTCTAGTCTCCAACAATAGAGAATGATGTATCTTCTTGATCTAAAAGATACTAAAGATCAACTATGTAAATGCACCTATCATTCTTATAATATAGTCTAATGAATATGAGCATCGTCTTTACAAGGACTAAAACCAATAAGAATAACTATCGTTTTAATATCAAATCTAATAGAATGAATGATTGAATTAAAAGAAATGATTAATTAAATTAAAATTACTAATTTAAAATAACAAACCAAAGCAATAAAAAAGAATTAAACAATTAATAGATACTTAAGACTTAAATCTAAAATATGTCCCACATCGTTTTATGCTTAAATTTATCTTGATTCATGTATTAACTCTAGTTTCTTTGACCTAGAAATTCCATGGTTACAACTATAGTCATTGAAATTCCATAGTTACAACTATATTCTTTCTTAAAACATACATCTCCTACCGTTAAGTTAATTTATTGAAATCTCTTTCTAATAAAAAAACTTAAGAATTCATTAACTTGTTCTATAAATTTGTTTGTTATATTTAAACCTAGATGATATGCATGATCCTATCTTCAAGATTCCTTGTAACTCTTATTATTCATGACATAATTTATTCATACATATGATTTGTCAATTTACATAGCAGTGTTTCAGGGTGATTCTATCATCACTAGTTACAGCCGTAAGGGATGAAAGAAATAGCATAATCTTTCATGATAAGGAGCTTCCTAATGATCAATTAGGCAAGCAGCTAATACAATACATCAGGCTCCAAATCAATAAGCAATGACGGAAATTTCAGAACCTATATATAATATCTCCTTTTCATTTGGAATGCCTAATTTCCTCTTTTGTCTTTAGTCCTCGTGATGACTGAGAGTCACTAAGCTTTAATGACCTTATCTTTGCATTGGAACATTATTTGTTTGCTTTTTAAAGCTAAATATAATTCTTACTCTTCAGGGAAAAAAAACTCCATTTATAACTTTCGGAAGTTTTGTTCTACATCTAAATTTTATTTTAGTTTAAGTATTTCTTGTTTCTGGCTCTCCTATTTCATGATTAATTAATATTGACTTATCTGAAAAAATAATTTAATGTTGATTATTGAATTATTATCCATGAATTTAGTGATTCATGGTTGTCATGAATGATCAGTATAAATAGCAAGTATATTATTTATTTGACATATCTAAATTATGAGAAACAAGAAAATTAAGTTGAATAGTTGTAACTTTTCAATTATTTAATTTAGGGTTGAGTTTTTTTAATTAAACATATTGCTAACATTTAATTGATATAAACTGCTATCATACTTATTCAATTAATGATAAGTTTTGATTTACATATTAGGTTTTGATAAATTAATTTAGAAAAATTGAGAATTATTATAGTCATCCTAACGAGTTTCAGACTAAATGCTTGAGTTGTAAAACTTTAATCTTTTTAGGCCAATTATCATAATTACAATTTGAAAAAAAAAATCTCTCTTTGAATTAGTGTTAGGTAAACTTGAAATTTTTATTTTTGTACTCAATTGATTTATTTTGATCTCTTATTAATTTTTGGTTATTGGTTAATTAGTCATATTTTTCATTATTGGTTAATTAGTCATATTTTTCATTCTATTTTATCAATTAAAATTAAGAAATTAATATTTATTTATCTTAAAATACGATCTAGTTATGGAATTATTACAATAGTTTAATAAATCATGAAAGTTTAAACAATCAGTTCACATGCACAAAATAAATAATGTCAACAAAGGGTACGATGAGAAGGGAGGCGCATGAAGGGGCATTTATAGGCATGGAAATGGTGGAAGAAGAACCACCGAAGTCCTCATGATCGCCTCGCCCATGGTCGAGGAGGACCCTAAGCCTCAATCCTCATTTGATCGTGTTTCTAGCTCTTGCGATGAATAGGGAGGTTATTCCAGTTTGACTTATTTTTAATTTTTTTTTCTCTATTTCGATTTTTATGTTCACCGATGCCTAAACTTAGTTTCCCAGATACATGAGACATCTTTCTATTTGGTCAAGGTTATAATTCATAAGAAAGAATTAAGTAACTTACAGTAAATTAATCCAACATCAATTTCTTCATTTGGTGCAGCTAACAAATTCTATCGTCACTTTTAATATTTAACTTTAATAATCACAATTTGAAGGCATTGCTTTTGCTTTATGATAAACATGATATGATATGTGTTGGATTTGATACAATTATAATATATGTTTTACATAAAGTTCAACCAGAAAGAAACCTTCGACTTTTAAGAAATATCTCTTGCTATTTTCTTGGCTTGGTTAGTATTAAAGCAATCTTCTTCAAACCAAAGACTGGAAATTTGATAAGATAAGAAAGGATCAAGTACTTTTCTGCCACACCACATTCAACTATATTTCATTTGATGATAAGTGCTAAATTTGTTGTCTTGTTACTTATTCTTCGTTTGACTCAGGCATATGCGAACGTCTCCATCTGCTAGAGAATTAAAGAAAACAAACATGATAAACATTCAATGAAAACGGCTTTGTGTGGTTGAGAGAAAGTTATCAATTGTACGTAACCTTTCTTAGCATTTTACAGAAAGATTATTTTCATAACTTAAACTCACAATTTTCTAATTATAAGAGAGTAACTTTATCAATTACTCAAAGAATTGACCTAACAAATAAAGTACGTAATACAAGCACAAAACTGTTTCCGTCTTGAAATGAAACATCGATAGAATCGATGTCTACACTCTACACGAAGGTTTAAACGTTTCTCCATGGATTAATGCTATTGGTCCACACAAATTACCTTAGTAAGAGCTTGAAGTATTAAAATTTTCTTCATGCGCATAGAGATGCCTATATATTGGTTTTAAGGGACAGTTCAGTATTAAATTTCCACAACCAATCCTTTCTTTGGGCTATGGATGTAGGTAAGATATTAATGTCCACATGAAAGGTGGGAAGTGGCAAGTGCCAACCCGGATAAAGGTGACAATACATTTACCCCTACCCCGGGCCCACAAAAAAAGGCACCATTTTATTTTTAATTATTTTATTATTAATGATATTTGTAAAATGTTATTAGTTGATGTTATAATCATTTAATATTTGATTGAATATATAGACTTATAAATTGAGCCATTTATATTTCATACAAACATGTAAACTTAATTATATTATCGATTTATTGAGGATTTTTTAATTTCACCCAGAGCTTATAAAAAGATACGATCGTCCCTGATATTTACACAATATTATCAAAACATATGAGAAAAAAATAAAGTCCAAACAGAACCAGAAAAGACAAAAATAAAAATCAACATATAAGGTGCACTATACGAACAAAAATATTCCAAACATGTATTCTATGATATCATGTTTAGTGGAAATTTTACTCCCGAGACTAAATGTATCATGCACTAAAAATTTACCGTGGCCATGAAAAGAGCACGATAAATTAGGAGAAAATAAATTATTACGTACTTTCATAATTTTAGTTGGAGAATAAGTAGACACTTTCATTTATATTAGTCCACACATATGAGTCGAAAGACAATTATTCGGAAGGATTAATTTCTAAAGGTAAGAAGACTAGTACTAATGATATAAAATGAAGAAAAAGACAGACAGTTCCAAGTCAAAACACTCACTATTTCGTGTTCTAGATGTCAGACCCACCATAAGCCGAAAGCACGAAAAATCCAAGTCAAACGGTTCACACAAGCGTGACCTACTTGGGTTTTTTCCAAAACAATCCTTTTGGTTGAAAAGTTTCTTCTTCGGCATGAAAAATCCAAGTCAAACGGTTCACACAAGAGCGGCCTACTTGGGTTTTTTTTCCAAAGCAATCCTTTTGGTCGAAAAGTGTCTTCTTCGCTTTCACCTTTCCGTCGTTTATATCAGCAAGTTGCAATTGTTGATTGTTCTCATGAATAAACTAGCTAGTGTGGATCGACCTGTGGAAACTTTTCCTTCACATAATTGTATATTGTCTTGTATGTAGTTTGGTCCCCTTCATCCGAATTGGCACTTGCCACTTTTCGTATGGACATTAATATTTTACCTACTTACATAACTCAAAGAGAGGATTGTTCTTGGAAATCTAACCATGCTTCATTTTTTAACGAATTCTCCTTATCTCATGTATTTTAGTGGTTTTTGTATATTATATTTAAATACTAAATTTGTCTTTCTGTTATTATAAGATGTTTATTTATCCATACAAAAGACTCATCAATCCATACATTTATGACTATTAAAAAGTAATTAGGCTTAATGTATTCTTAAATTTATTATCATAAATTGTCTTTTTAATTTTTGTACTAAAAGTAAAAAAATTTAAATTTTATATAGTTCAGTCAAGTATATGACCCAAGAAAGAAATAGATTTCTTTTATTACTATAAAATAAGAAGATACAACAGATGACTGGAACTTATTAGTATCCTAAATGCTCTACTTTATAAAGCTTTGTCAAGTTATTTATAGCTTATGATTATATCTAAGAAATTTAATTAAAATAAGAAGTTATTTTTGCAGAAGTCTAAGGTTACTAACACTAAAACTCTAATTTTACGTGTCTTTGAATATCATATTATTACGAGTTTGGCGTCTATTTCATAATTGACAATGATATCAATTTATTTATGACTTAAAATTTTCTATGATTAGTATGAGACTGACGTCAGTTCTATATCCCTGTCCAACACTAATTAACTTCTAAATTTTAACTATTCATAAAATTTAAGTCATATCTCATATTCTATTCAAAAATAGCTTCAGATGAGTTTAATCTTTCCTCTTACTATTTTGTATTTACAGTTTTAAAGACCATAAAAATGCAAGATTCGTAATTTGTATAAAATTCATGAAACTCTAGAAACAAGATATTTTCTAAAGATTCCAGAAGTATTGAAGGTTGTTGAACTGAGTGTATAAGAGTTAAGTTTAGCATAAATTTCTTGAAGTCATGAAACTCCAAAAGAAAGGTACCTAAAAGCATTGCAGGTACCTAAAAGCATTGAATGTTGCTCGGCAGAATTAACATGTGTCCTGTCTCCGAGAAGCATATTGGCAAAAGGTTCGCACGAGTTTTGCAGTAAATTAAAGAGTCTTGCACGAGTTTG
Source organism: Erythroxylum cassinoides (assembly GCA_027478405.1). Lineage (NCBI taxonomy): Eukaryota > Viridiplantae > Streptophyta > Magnoliopsida > Malpighiales > Erythroxylaceae > Erythroxylum > Erythroxylum cassinoides. The sequence goes on from JANIPM010000233.1 coordinate 35,260,943, forward strand.
GAAATATGCAGGTTCAAAGATATGGTGGGCAGTCAATTCCAACTTTTGGGAAGTCCACTCATGAAATGTTTATGGTTGTCAGCTAAGATCCATCCCTTTTTTTGTTTTTTTCTGTTCAAGAATGGTCCCAAGTATGGGTTGTGTTGTCGAGTCAGCGACTACACATGGGAGGTCCAAAGTAGACAAAGCGTGCGAGTGCGCTAGAGGATGGGCGATACGTTACGGCTTCCTGGTCCTCCTGGAGCCACCGTAGTTAGACTCAAAGCAAAGGCAAAAGCTAAGTCCTTGATTACTTTTCGTTTTTACGTGAAAATGAGAAACTCAGAACTAAATTATTAGCAAAGGTTATTTAAGTTTGTAGTGAAAGGTACCTACGTTTTTTTAAAAAATAAAAGAAATTATATTAACATAGCAAAAGCTATTACACAAACATTATAATGAATTATATCATCTGCAACAAAAATAGGCTAACAACAGATAGCATTATAACAACCAGTTCTCTTTGATCAGTTCTTACCATGCTTAGTACACCTTATGATAAGATTCAAAGTCTCCTTCTATTCAAATGTGTACCTAGGTGGTTGTAACATAACCATAAGTCTGCTCCAAATTGTTTTACTGTAATTACATTTAAAGAATAAGTGGTTCCTGCTCTCATTCGTCTGCTTGCAAAGGAAACATATGGGATCGTATATCCCCAAGCTACTTGTCTTTGGTTCTGAGCCTTTTTTTTAATCACTAACCAAGTGAAAACAACATCTTTGTAGTTTAAAGCTTGCTTCCAAATGACGTCAACCTAGGGACCATTTCAAGATTATTAACCAGTATCTTATGAAAAGAGTTGTTGATAAAGGTACCCTTGGAATGGGGAGTCCAGATGATGTTGTCCTTCCTCAACCCTACAGGGATGTTTGACAAGAAGTTTGCTATTAAGTGGAATCCTCTGAAGTTTCCAACCCACTTGCCCTTTCGGATGAGCAAAGTCACTCTAGCATTGGAAGGGATTTTATTTTTGACTCGAGAAAGATCTGTTCTTTGAATGAGAGGACTATAATTGGTCCAGTTATCAAACCAGAGCCATATATCGTCTCTATCACCCAACCTATGTCTCTCAAGCTAAGCATGTCATTAAATATCCATGAGAAGTTCCTTTAATTGTCCAGCTGCCAGAAATTATGACTTCTAAGATGGTATTCATTAACCTATTTAATCCACGGTGCTTTTTTTGTAGTCTCTAAATCCTCTTACAAAGCATTACTTTTTACATTTGAGCAATAGGAATAATCCCAAGCTCCCTTACCTCTTTGGGATAGTGATATCACATCATTTCACCTTGGCCTGCTTACCATTCTCAGTTTTATTTAAAACTAAAAATTATGAGAGTCAATATGGTTGCAATGGAAAAAAAAACTGATTTTTCCAGGCATTAATTATATCTTTAAGCTTTTCAATTAAAGGAATAAAGTAAGAGAATTTAGGTTTACTAGTAGTGATTGGGACTCCCAGATATTTCAAAGGGGGGAGTGCAAATCAAAACCGACCATGCAATTGATTTGCTCTTGATTTCTGACATTTGAGGAAATATATAATCCACTTTCTCCATATTAACTTTCAATCCAAGCCAATCAGAGAAAATATGTAGCATGTTCAACATCATTCGGATTGAATGAGTTATTTGCCTTATAAAGGAGTATTAAGTCATTTGTATAAATCAAATGGGATAGTGTAAGTTCTCTGCACTTGTGATGATACTAAAATCGGCCATTGTAATCCACAAGTTTTGATTTAAGTCTAGAAAAACCTTACATAGCTAAAGAGAATACGTAATGAGAGAAAGGGTCCCCTTGCCTAATACCTCTAACAATGCTAAATGGTAATGAAGGGACTCCATTCATCAAATTACTTAAGAAAGTGGATTGAATGCATTGCAAAATCCAATTTCTGAATTTAACAGGCAGCCTTATAGCTTCTAAACATGCTTGCAAAAAGGACCAACTGATGGTGTCATAAACTTTGAAAAAATCAATCTTCATTAAGCAAATTTTTAATATTTTTACTTGAATTATATTCACCCATTAGCTCTTGAAGAATCAGAATGTTATTGCCTATACATGTCTCAAATAAGAATGTCCCTTAGAGCCAAACTGATGACATCTGACAAAATTAAACTGCAATGTAGTAAGAAATGTGTCTAAAGTCTGAAAAAGAGGAAGGGTTTTTCTTCTTAGGGTTAAAGCAAATGAAAGTATATATGATTCACTTCCCTAAGCATCCTATTAGAGGAAAAAAAAATTCAAAGATTGCATCCGTAAAAAGTTTACTAGTGATTTCCCAGGTTCTTTGGCAAAAACAGGCAGTGATTAAGCCAAGAGTGGTTCACCAAGGCTCTATTTAATTTCTTCCTTATCAACATGGATCCTTACTGTCTGTTTGTTCAGGTGAACAATCTTCCTGTTCCCTTACGCTGTGTTTGGTTACTATCTTCAATATACAGAGATAGAACGAGATAAAAATTTGGAGACGAAACAGAACAAAAATTGGAGACAGTGAGGTGTTTGATTGTAATGAACAGAACAGAAAAAACTGTTTCCGTCTCGAAGAAAAAAATGTGTTTGATTGCAGTAGATAGAACATAAAAATAGTATCAATGACGAAAATGCCCCTGCAGTATAATATGATTGAAAATATGTAATTCATTGATTATTTTAAAACGAATAATTTGTATTAGTAAAAAAGTTAACAAATAATAATAATAACAATAACAATAAGAAATTAA
>JANIPM010000233.1:35282479-35297631 GCA_027478405.1 Erythroxylum cassinoides
TAATTTTTTTAAAAGTCATGTACTTATAAATTATTTTATACATAAATAACTAATATTAAATAACTAATTATATCAAAATTGTTAATAACCAACTGATGTTTATATAATTAGTTATCTCTTCTAAAAGGAAATTCCAGTTAATGTGAAGAAATATTTAGTTTCACAAAATAACTATAATTGGTTATCTTTTCTACAAGAAAACTCGAGTTAATAAAAAAAGTCTTAAATTAAATTAAATGATAATAATTATAAAAAGTTAAAGTTATCGCTGTTATAGATAACACTTTAAGAAACATAAACTGATAGAATTCATATTCTAATTCTATTAACACTTTAATTTATGAATTATACTTTAATTAAAATTTTTATTTTTCAAATAATTTAAGGTGGAATAAGGGTGTTGGACTATACTAAATAAATTAGGCCTGCTTTGAGAGTGTATCATCCGCCTAATAAACTTTGTAGGCTGTTCATATATTAATTTTTCGTCAAATTAAACAATTTTCTGATAATTTCACACGGGTAAAAGTGAGGCATCTCGCCGATCGTGCATATAAATTTTTGACACACTTGGGATATAATATAATTCTTTCCCCCCAAAATCATCAATTTTCCTCTCACACCAGTAAATTAATCACCCCAAGTCAACTCTCAGGTCCTTGCAAGACGCAAAAGACACTGTTAACGTCCACCCAATCTGTGTTGTGTCTATATAATTTATGGACAAGAGTACTCCCAATTTCCTTCTAAGGCCACTAGAGAGGACTCTCTGTACTACTACTTCTATACGAATATACAAGTAGTAAAGGTAAAAATGGTGGTGGCCAGCCTTGGTAGTGCCGGAGCTATTGGTGGCTTCGCCGACATGAAGAGCCTGAGCATCCAAATAATTACCGGCCGATGGTTCATGGTATTCGCGTCACTTTTAATTATGTCGGCAGCCGGAGCAACATACATGTTTGCTCTATACTCCCCTGAAATTAAGAGTTCTTTAGGCTACGATCAAACAACCCTTAATTTGCTAAGCTTCTTCAAAGATCTTGGTGCCAACGTTGGTATACTCTCGGGTCTCATCAACGAGGTTACCCCTCCGTGGGTTGTGCTCTCAATGGGAGCTGTTTTGAACTTCTTTGGCTACTTCATGATCTGGATGGCTGTGACCAAAAGAATCACAGGTGTACAAGTATGGCAAATGTGTTTATACATCTGCATAGGTGCCAATTCTCAATCTTTTGCTAATACTGGATCTCTGGTCACCTGTGTCAAGAATTTCCCGGAGAGTCGTGGCGCTGTACTCGGGATTTTGAAGGGCTATGTTGGTCTAAGCGGTGCCATTATAACACAACTGTTTCATGCTTTCTATTTCAAAGACGCAAAGGCTTTGATTTTGCTCATAGCTTGGCTTCCCGCTGCTATATCTTTTGCCTTCTTGCGTACCGTTCGAATTATGAAGGTAATTCGCCAACCAAATGAGCTCAAAGTCTACTACAATTTACTGTATATTTCTCTAGGCCTTGCAGGCTTTTTGATGATGATAATCATAGTAGAGAAAATGGTTGATTTTAGTCAAATTGCGTATGGTGGGAGTGCTGCTATCGTGCTTTTCTTGCTCTTTCTGCCACTGGCTATTGTTTTTATCGAAGAATACAAGATCTGGCAGAGAAAGAAACAAACCTTGAACGACCCTTCACCACTGAACATCAGAACTGAGAAGCCAAGCCAAGAAACTACATCGTCTATAGCTCCACCACCGGCCGATAACAAGATTTCGGTCACAGAATCATCAATTACAGAGGACAAAGCTTCCCCGTCTTGCTGGAGAACTGCTTTCAGGCCACCAGATAGAGGAGAAGACTACACAATACTACAAGCTCTTTTTAGCATTGACATGCTAATCCTTTTCTTAGCAACCATTTGTGGTGTTGGAGGCACATTGACTGTAATAGACAACTTGGGTCAGATTGGAACCTCTCAGGGGTACCCCAAGAAAAGCATGAGCACTTTCGTTTCGCTGGTGAGCATATGGAATTATCTAGGTCGAGTGGTGTCAGGTTTCCTCTCTGAACACTTCCTGCAGAAATATAAATTTCCGCGCCCTATGATGCTTACAATGATCCTATTATTTTCATGTGTCGGTCATCTACTAATCGCGTTCAATGTCTCCGGTGGACTTTATGTGGCCTCCGTAATCATCGGGTTCTGTTTTGGGGCTCAATGGCCATTACTTTTTGCCATAATCTCAGAACTCTTTGGTCTCAAATACTACTCTACTCTGTACAATTTCGGGGGGGTAGCAAGCCCTATTGGATCATATATTCTAAATGTGAGAGTGGCGGGTCATCTTTATGATAGAGAGGCTTTGAAACAATTGGCGGCTAAGGGACTCCAGAGACAGCATGGTCAGGATCTGAATTGCATGGGAACTAACTGCTTCAGGTTGTCCTTCATCATAATCACTGCTGCTACATTGTTTGGAGCTCTGGTTTCGCTACTTCTGGTCATTAGGACTAGAAAATTTTACAAGGGTGACATCTACAAAAAGTTCCGGGAAGCGGCTGAAGCAGCGGAGGCGGAAATGGCGGTGGTCGGTAAAGATAACGACAGGTAGGCACAAAAGTATCTTAGCTAGGAGCTCATTACCAAACAACGAGCTGGAATATGACTAGCAGTTAATCATAGTTACGTGCAGAAAAATTTGCAGTCAGTGCAACTTAACTGCAACGCCCAGTTGATAATTTCTTGTCTTTTATCTTTCCAATACATACAGTGCAGTGTCTATGGTCAATGTCAGAAATCAAGATATCGACCATTGCTTCTTCAAGTTATAGGGATTTTCATATGTATACACTCGAATAAAATAAAAGGAGTATTTGGGAGTATTTGACTACATTAATACACCGTTAAAACACACGTCGTTAACTTTGGAATCGTGTAAAAACAAATATTCTTTTTGCTTTTGATTTGACTTTCCGAGCTCTCATCTTTCATGCTTACGGGACTCAAATTTTGGTGTTTAGTCAAAGTTAAGATTTATTTAATTAACATGACAACTCACATTAACATTTACGAAGAAGTCATTATAAACAGAGAACTGAATATAGGTCTCCTTGATTCTCATCCAAAATGTTTTCCCCAAGTCATTTTATTTGGAAGTGGTTGTCTTGAAGCAGTACAATGATTTTCTTTCTTTGTTGTGCTCTTTTTAAGGACACCTCACGAGCCCTCTGGCTTAGAATAACACTAACAAGGCAGGAATTTGAAAAGAGGTGAACAATATTTTTAAAAGGAAATTAGTTAGTTACATGAGTATATATGATCTTGAAGGAAATAGAAAAGTTCCAAATAATTGTTGATTCAAATATGTAAAGCTACATTGCTATGATTAGGAAGTAACATTAAATTATCTAGAGTGGTACTATCCAATTGGACTCATAGTCGCAGTAAGGTCAAAACTGATATGAGTTAACTAATGCTCTATATAATATAAAAAACAGTAATTTGATGATAAAAAGTTACCAAGTGCCTAAGACTTCCCGTCTTGTGGAGATTTAAATAATGTACAACTTTTCATTTGTATTTTACAAAAAAGTTATTTTTATAACTTTAACGTGTGACCTTATAATAATTATTAAAAAAAAACAACTTTACCAATTATTATTGCTCACCCTAAAGGTAATTCAATCACATTCAAATTAAGGTTAAGAAATAGTATAGATAATATATTAGACTAAATATATTATATTGAATCTCATCGTGTTCAATCTCACTTAATACTTACATGATCCAAGTACGAAAATGTCAAACCTTTTTTTGTCCCACTTCTTCGTTCAATCTTTTGAGCATTGAAGTAAGACAAGGAAAGGATGCATCACACTTTTATATCGAAATTAGGCATCCCTTTACTTAGCAGTTCGTTACATGACCTCCAACACATAATTTCTTTGAACATATTCTTCTAGGAAACGTATAAGGAATACAATAGAGAAGCAATAATTGATGTGGTAATGTTTAAAATGAAACAAGCAAAACTAAGATCTAGAACCTGCCATAACTGTCAAATAAGTGTTCGCTTTTTCACCTTTTCTTTTGTTTGCATATTGTGGGGCATTTGCATAAGAAGAGAAATGCAAAACTCCAAATTGTATCACCTCGATAGACAGGACTTTCGTTTCATTACAGGCTTTCAAACATGACCAATCTGGACGCCTTGTCTTCAACCTTTAGCTAAAATATGTGTGACGGCGATCTGACTTTGGACGCTAGAATCATTTGCAAGATTCCAAGAACTGAAGTTATAACTATAACTTATTTTGTGCTTTGGTTACAGCAGAGGCTTTTTCTTCTCTTTTTATTTTTAATTATCTATAGAAAAAATCTTTTAAGTTCCTCAAACTTAGAAATTTGGTGCATTTGCTTCCTAAACTTTCACTTTTACCAAAAATTTTTAAAATTTTTAATTTTTTTTACCTTTTCTCATATGTGTAGCACACATGCTTTAGTTCATGTGTGAAATTATTTTCTAAACTAAAATTTAGAGACATAAATGTAACTTTTGCTTCTTATATTTATTAAACATAGTTCCACTAGGTAGCAACTATTTTTTTCAATCTATTTTTGGAAATTCACACTATCAATATTAACAACTAATGTTCACATTTTTGTGAAATCAAATAATTCCATCAAATTAGCTTATGGATATTCAAAGTAAATAAGAACTAAATGTTATCGTTTTTTGTGATTGGACGATTTTTTTTTCATGTTATGATATATACAATACGCATTAAGAATTCAAGTCTATTGCATTTGAATGGTGTAGTGCTAAATGAGGTTTCTATTACTTTTTGATAATGAAGTGAGATATACTGGCATATCAATATTTATAAATTTCATTAATGATAAATCAAAAGTTGAGCTGATAAATTGGAAAAATAAAGTATTTAGTAGTATACTTTGTTGGTAGTGGTATCTCGGGCATTCAACTCATTGTCGCCTTTATTAATATATCATTCTTATTTTTTGTTAGGATGTTTTCTTATTATAATTGGTAGTCAATGGTATGTTATAAATTTAATTTATTTATCAATTTAAGTTGTTTAAAAATAGGGTGACAAATACGGATCCACAAGTAACAATTGGAAGGAGTGGAAGTAAAATGCAAATGAGTGGCGAATAAAAAAAATTTCAATGTGAAACAAAGAGTCTATTAATAACCATTTAGATAACCAAAAATCATGGTAAAGGTTCTATAGTTGTTTGCAATATGAAATAAATTGTAATAATATATATATTTTAAAAATTGGGTTGGGGTTATTATTGAAATGGTAATTTTGTTGTTGAAGGAAGAGTATTGTTGATTCTTTCTTTGATACGATGAGGATATAATTGAAAGGAAGGTACATATAATTAATTCTTTAAATTTTTAAATTAAGAAGCTAAAAGAAGAGATAGACATTAAGTTATGAAATTGGTACATTGGAAGAAAAACCAAATAAGAAAATTTCAAGAATAATACAATGTGGAAAAGTATATGATTAAAGTGAAAGAAGAGTCATCATAGTTGAGATGTTGAATCTTGCTATTACTGAGAGAGAAAAGTTGTAGAAATTGTAGATTTGTATTCTATGTTATTTGTATTGACTATAAAGAAACCTTAGAAGAAATTTTTTGTTAAGGAAGTGAGTTTGCAAAATGTTGGGCTTAGTTTTCAAGCTTATTAAAGAAATTTATAATTAAACACATACTATGTTATACCATGTAATTGATGCCCATTGTTGTTTATGAATATTAACATGCTCTAATTATCAATTTAAGGCCCATTATTTACTAATTTAATAGATATGTATAGTATACCTATTTATTTAATAAATATATTCTACATTATGATATTTGCTTCAAAGGATTTGCGAATAAAAACGTATTAATAAAGCAAATTTTTATTCAAATATTGGAATAATTTTTCTAACAACATATGTCTCCTATCCCCATATTACAATAACAAATGTGACCAATTATATATTAGAAAAGAGTAGTACCATTAGATTTCAAGAAAAAGGCAAAATATCCTTAATTTAATATTCAAAATGGTGAAGGGTTAGCTTCACATTAAAAAAGTATCCTCTTAAGATTTATAATTGTTATTAAAAATGATGAGGTATCATAATGTCCTTCAGTTTATATATGAATTTGAATCCTACACAATTGGTATTAAAGTTGATCTAAGAGACAATATAATAATTGAGTATCACTTTGTATATCAATCATAAACATAAGTCATATTATGTAAACTCTCTAAGGGTGCTAATATGTAAAAAAAATGACTAAACAATTAAATAATATTTGACTAAATAGAAATTACATGATTTTATTTAACATGTTGTTTCATTTTAATGTATTTTATGACCCACGTACTTTGAAACCTTTTTCTTTCCTTGCTTCTACATTTACCTTATTCACTGGTAGGAAAAACATAAGAATTTATCTTAGTTTGGTTGTCAGTTTTTGAACTTCTATCTCCCTCTTCCTCTCTATACAACCTGTCAACTCTAAACTTGGTTGTTACTTGTTCCTACATGTTGGTTTATAGTGGTAATTTTCTCCTACTTGTTGGCTTTGTTAATTTTCTCCAATATCTCTGCCTCAACCTCGTTAATTTATCAATTATTAATTAATATGATGAGGGAAAATATGATTAAATAATTGTATTATAAAAGTTAAAGGACATACCTCTTATTTACACCTTTTTATTACGTCCTTTAAGGCCAAGCACATCTTATAATTCTATCCTACATAGAAAACTTTCTTTTGTTCTTTTTTTTCCCCCCTTTTTAGTTTTAAAGTGACTAGGCATTCTCCTTTTGTAAGGGAGATTTTATAACTTTGTAAGATGGTCAAAATTTATTAACTTCTAAGGCCTAAAGGTAGCATTTGTATGTCTACAAAACCCAATATAACATTTAAAAATGTATTCATTTAGATTCAGTTGACTATGGTAAATGACAGCAACATCATACAAGTATAGTATTCTTGTCAGGTCTCAAGCTCTACACATATAATTCCCATCTTGTAGTTTCACACAAAATTTGTTTGTTATATGCTCTAATTTATACCCATAAGATCTAATCCAATCATCAAAATAATTTTATTTCTCTTATCTGTTTTCTTCTAACTTGAGTATTATCTTAGGAGCCAATTATGATGCCATTAAAGCAAAAATCATCTTCTAATGCATTTTACTCATAACTATTTTCTTGATATATTTTTACATATTAATGGTTACCTTTAGGCTTGCATCTAAAATTTAACTATGTGGAGGTCAACTATTGAATGTCTCAGATATGTTGTTATCATTATAATAAGTCTTTCTACTACTCTAAAAATGTTTTATACAATGTCTCCTTATGATATTCTAATATATTCTTATCATATCCCTCTTTAACTTAATCAAAAATTTCAATTAATCAGTATGTTGTAAAATGAATATTGATTTATCAACATTCCAAATTTTGATCTCCAAATCATCACCTCTCTGATTAACTCTCTAGTTAGGATAAATTTGCCTAGCCCACATCCTATGCTCCACTTAAGACAATTTCTCATCTTTAACCTTTACAAGTCTCTATTAAATAAAGAAATAATAAATAATAAAGATTTTAAAATTTTATTAAATGGAGAAATAAAATTAAGGATATAGTCATAACATTTATAAATTAAACAACATTTGCTAAAGAAATACAAATGAACATATATTTGTTAAAGCATTTATTAAGCAAAAGCTACAATTAAACATAAATTTATTAAAAAGCAGCATAAACATATACCTTTTGTATGTTAGAAATAATGGTCTTCCCTTCACCAATTCCAAGTTAAAGATTCAAAATTAGAATTTCTAAATACCACATCCATATCTCCTTGCATTCCTTATCAATTACAACCCAGGTGATTCAAAATATCTAATTGTTCCTATCTTTACCAATAGTGACTAGTAATGGTTTCGTACATATTCCTTTCAGGTACATCCATCTAAACTTATCATTCAAAAATGGTCCATAAAAATTCATCTTACTCTCTAACTTATTATTGCTACTTTCGATGGGTTGATCTTGGATTTTTTCGTTTTTAAATCCTCACAATAGTCCAAATAGTTGGAAAGTTTTAAAGTATAACATCCATGCTATGTTTGAAGAATAACGTACTTTTTTGTTTAACATATAATCTAACTAATATGACCTTTCATTTTGTTCCAAAATATATATAACATTAAACCTATTAATATTCAGTTATGCTTCTCTCATATTCTTATATTTAATTCTTAGCCATTTAGATGTAATCAAATTATTAATATTGATTATTGAGAATGTATGTGTAGAATTTTATATTTTGATAGTAAAAGCATTATCATTTTAAAAATAAACCAATAACATTTTTCAACACATCGATCTCTTACCTTGTGATTTTCATTTTTCAAATTCTTCAAACTTAGAGGTTTGGAAACTAAGTAGTGCTTAACTACTAATGTCTGTAATATTATATGTTTTAACTGCCAGTACACGATATAGCTATAACTAATACTGATAAGTACGAGTCGATATCACAAGGACTGTACTTACTAGTATTAGCTTTTTTTTCTATTATCTAACTATCGAATCAAGTTGTGGATTTAATTCAAAAATAAAATAAATAAAAAACTAAAGTAAAGGTTAACACAAGAATGAACTTAAAATAAAGAAAGCACTATGATTAAACAATATTAAATAAGTAATGATGAGTGCTTGATTAATTATATATTTACTTCCTAATATTTAGTGATTAATGTTATCTACTAATGTCATCATGGAGTTTTCTTCGAATATCATGGAGCTTTCTTCTAGTAGATCAAGAGATGATATTAGAAGAAAACTCCATGTTTAAAACTTAATTAGTAATATAATCAATTATATGTTTATCTTTTTTCTTGTCAATATGTATTACATAAAATTTTGACAATAAATCACACTGAGTTTGACTATCATATAACTTTAAATTCAATTAAATTGAAGCTAAAACAATATGATTTTATTTGAACCAGCTAATTTCAATTAGGCAAGCTAGACCCTTCCAAATTCAATCCTGACCTAAAACTCAATCAGGGCATACTTAAACGGTTGATTTCATACCAAATCTAAATTGTTATCTATAATTACATTTACAAACACATATTTAAGGAAAAATAAATTTCTTAGTAGTTTCCGTATTCATACAAGTGAAATTTGTGTGTTTTCTTTTCTCTTTCAATTATTATAATATACATAATCTTTTAAAAGTTTATCCTTAAATCTTTCTTTTAAATTCATTTTAATAGTATATATGTCTTTCATAATCCCACGCAATTCCTTGTAGAAAAAAATGTCTTTGGTCGCCGGCTGATTTATTTTATGACACCATGGAAGACACTTGCCTGGCTAGGAATACCGTAATTGGAAAATGGCCAACTGAAGGATAAGATTTGAGAGGCTAAGATTTTCATGTTTGAAGAGAAATTTCATTAAATAATGCAATTTTTTTGTCAAATGAACGTCAATTCAGCATCTTAAAAGATTCATTGCAAATGTCTTACTTCGGTTGTATTTTTCTCAAAGTCCTGGCGTTATTTTCAAAGTCCACATCTTTGCATGAATGTAGTTATATGTGTTACGTATAAATGGGCACACGCATTGACAAAAGCAATATCATCCACGTCAAAGAAGACTATTCAATGTTAACCATACAAAAGATATATCAGCTTAAAAGATTAGATATGAATATTTATTTAACTAACTAGTTAACGTTATAAACCTTTTGATAGAATACAAATTATAATAGCCAAAAAGTTAATGATTACACGGACCACTTAAATGTAATTAAACATAAAACCTAAAACCTACGAAAGATTGTACTTTTGGTATTAAAAAGAGATTTTTAGTTAACCTAATTCAATTTTAATACATGTGATTTTTTTTTGAAAAAGTAAAGAATTATATTGATCACTAAAATTCAAAGGAGTCCAAAATAAAATTTAGTATAACACCAAAACACAAAGTTTCATAGGAAAAGTTTACTGCTCTTACCAAAGTCATAATCACTAAATCTTAGCAAGTTTTACTGTTACTATTTTAGCTCCACATTTGAGCTTTAGCTCCATCCGTTAACCTGTGCTACTTTCCTTTATTAACTTGTAGGTGTCTGGTTGAGAATTATGTTACTTTATACCTTATAGTCAATCACTTAATTGTATAGTATAGTGACATAATAATTTAAATATATTCTTTATCTTATATATATTTAGATGTCAACGATAAAGTTTATGAGACGAATATGTATTGCAAATGAAATTATGAAGAGATTATAATTATAAGATTTATATTGCATTTATGTTTTATTCCTTAATTATTCCTAGTCATTGTCTTACTAAGACTTGACATTAATAAAATGTAAAGTGACTAGTACATTTTATGTTTTTTCTTACGAAGAAAGTATTCAATATTATAAATTAAAGTAAAAGGATACTTAAACAAACGTGTGAATACTTGCTGGAGAACAAGTTCACTAAACTGAGAACATTATTTGTATGCTATGAAAATTTTCATGTGATGATTGTATAAGTAAACTTTTGAATTGAGATCTTTAAAATTATCTCATATAAGTATTGCTATGTTTCATACTATTTATGTAATATTCTAATCATCAGTAGCTCATCCGGTAGTTATTGGATACAGAATAAACTATATGGAGGTCATTGAGTGATCAATCTATGATTAATCGCCCTAAAGAAATTAGGGAAAATTTTTTGTTGTCTCGATTAGTATTGATTCAAGAAATTCTTGGCCAAGGTAAAAAGACACTTTATAAAATAGTTTACAACTGTCACTAATTGAATCAATTGCTAATGGTAGAAAACTAATATGATTAGACTCATATATAAATAGACATCAATTTCATGCTTTATGTCTAATCAAAATATTGTATGATGAAGGATTGAATTATACAAAAAATTCATGCACAGAATGGTTAATTAAAACTACTTTAATATTCCTAAATATTTGGATAATTATGATGTATTGCTAGACACCAATCTTAATCTATGGATATAAATTATTTAATTAGAGAGTTAAAGATAAATTAAAAGAGTTTAATTTACCTAATCCTGAATATGATTTAGAGTTATAATTTATATCCATTGCTAACATATTTAGGAATCTAATAGGTTACACACAAAGAACGGGTTAAAAAAGAAAAGTATTTAGTCAAGTTAGACTTGATTGTAAGGTTTGGGAAATTGTATGATTAAATATGAAATATTTAACAAATAAGGATCAATATGAGATATTAGATTTTATTTTGGAATAATTGGTATTTAATTAAAATTATTGTTAATTCTAATTAAAATTTAATTGAAATTAGATTTTAATTTCAATTAAATTATTATAATGCTGAAAACTTATTATAAATCAGCTTAAGCTATAAGGGATGTAGCACTCCTCGCCTAATCCTTTTTGTTATAGTTATAAATTTCTCTCAACTTGTTGTATAAATACTGTTAGAGGCCAGACACTTATGCGGATACGATGGTTAAGATGTGTCAATTTTATAAACAGTTTGAAGGATATGACAAGAAAAGAACAACACTTCAAAATAAGGTACGAATTAAAATTCATGCTTTATTATGATTTATATTTGATTTATTTTATATAAACCAAAGTGATTTTGTCTTTCAAAAAGTCAAAAGGAAAAAGTTTTTTTAATTATTTTACTACACGTAGGATCAGGTCTTGTTCCGATTTTTCAACAAATTCTCCATACTATTGCTATATTTGGTGACAAATTCTTGTCTCTTGATTGAGTATAAGTTATTCTCTAACCTATTGTATGGTTTCCTCAAGATTTTATCTTTTGAGCTTTTTAGGCTTTTAAAGCATTTGGTGTTACATTCTTCCTAGATCTTATGTATTCTTACTCCCATACTTGTGAAAATTATTGCTATATCTCCCTTCTTGATTATTTTGTCTAACATTAGCTATTATAGAATGTACCCATCACTAAAATATTTTTTTAAATTAGGCATAGGTTATGAACACCATCAATAGTACTTTGTTTAATTACAATCAAAGAAAAGGTAAGTAGTTTTTTGTGTGTGCATCTTTACACATAATACATACATATGCAATGTTGGAAAAACTTTGCCTGTATTTAGTTGACAAGCCTTGCTTTATGGTTAACCATATTAAGAAAGACACTTTAGGAATCAGGTTCTTCTTCCATACAACAATATGCCATCTCTCTATTTCTCTCCCATCTCTGAGCAATTTCTTGCAAAACTTATCAGTAAACACTCTAGTCAAGTCTTGAAGCCAAATGTACCTGTCTTGATTCCTTAAATTGAGATTGTATTATTGTAATGTTGGAGCTAATTCAGGTACGAAATTAGTCCATTTGTTCCCGCTTATCCAGTCTTTCACTTTGGCATTAATAGGAAATTTGTTCTGCAAATGTATTTCGAGACTAGACTAGTATAATGGCTCCACTTTACTCCAATTATCACAATTAAGGGAAGCTTTTTCTCCATTCCCTTTATTATATTTAAAGGAATATGGCATATTATCTCTTAGCATCATGAGTTGAGTCATAAATTATGAGATCTTTAGCCCTAATTGTACCTTCTATAAGCTTCTATCCTTTATGAAATACATATGTATCCATCTAATCCATATGTTTTTGGTTCTCTAATAATCTCCATAGTCTTTTAGTAATAAGCAGCTTGTAGTTAAACAGATACGTAATCTCCCCAATTCTCCCTCATCAATTGGTTTATTAACTCTCTTCCAACTTAATTTAACCATTGCTCTTCCATCTCTCCTTCCCCTTATAAAAATCTTTTCATAAGTGGAGACATTTAGATGGCTTTTCTTATGGTTACTTTTAACTCAGATAATTCATTGAACATATAAAGGGATGTCACCAAAATGAAGATTGACTTGTCATGAGCTTATTCACCCAAATTGGTATATTCTCATGCTTGATTTTTTCTAAACTAACTCCTTATCTCCATGCCTAAATAAAGACTGGGAAGTTGTGTATAGGCTATATACCTATTGTTACTACTCCTCTGGTCTCCTCTTCTATTGAAAACTTAAACAATACATTGTTATCTTCAAAGATCAATACTTTTGTGATGCCTTCCCTTTCCAAGCTTTTTTTCCCAATTGTTTATAAATGAAAATAGAATCTTCTATCTAACAAGAATCTGACTAAGGTGGTGTTTCAGCTCTTAGCTTCCTCCTTTAGCAGTTCCAATCAGGTAAGACAATGGCTCGTCCCCCAATTATGCTAGAGGCAATAATGTAGGAAAGTATCAAAAATTGCCCTAACTACCTTCCCCTAATTCATTTGGATGCTAGGAATCTTAGAAGATTCTTCCTCTTTCTTTGAAGATTCTTCCTCTATCTTCTCATGTATACTTTGCTTGATGTTTCTTGAGTTGAGGCTTGCTTAGATGGGAGGATGGAAAGGTAACTTGGTCAAAAGCCTTCAGGTTGCTATCTACTACTATAGCAAGCATAAGCTTA
Organism: Erythroxylum cassinoides; assembly: GCA_027478405.1. NCBI lineage: Eukaryota > Viridiplantae > Streptophyta > Magnoliopsida > Malpighiales > Erythroxylaceae > Erythroxylum > Erythroxylum cassinoides. The sequence continues at coordinate 35,296,057 of JANIPM010000233.1, forward strand.
AAAATGTAAGAGATTATATTGAGTTTATGGACAATCTAAAAGGAAGTTACCCAAAATGGTAGCAAAAGATAAGGCTAGAACATGAGGCAATGAAAAATTACCAAACTTTCCCTAAGAATTCTAGAGAAGCAAGGATGGACAAGGAAGGGAGGTAATGAAAAGAAAAATAATATACGATGGTGTAGTTAGAATTATGGAATAAGAAAGCAATAAGAAGAATAACAAGAAGAGGGGTTATGGATTCCACAGGAGCTATTCACGGAGACTTAACCGTAGTGAACCAAGCCTGGAAGTTTTTGTTTGACATTTTGGAAGCTTTTATATTTTCACATCAATGGGTTTTATTAATACATGTAATCTTTCAAGATCAATAAGGAAAAATGAAAATTGAAAAATGAGAGTGATAAGCAACGTTTTGCTTTTATTTACTATAAGGCTCAACTTGCAAAGCATATCATCATCATCATCCAATCTGAAATCTCGCAATGAAATGGGGTCTGGAGAGGTCTGATAGTACGCAACCTTACTCCTACAAAGTAGAGAGGCTGTTACCGATAGACTCACATATAAATGAGACAATACAAGAATAATGCAAGTTACAGAGAAAAGTAAAAACTAGCACGAAAAATTTCTATGTAACTAAAATTATAATAAAAACATAAATAAATACCTGATAGAGTCCAGATCTGCGAGTATCTGATAGACTATAATGTCCAACCTTCTTGTCTCTAAATAAGTAGAGAAACCTTCCTTAGAGACTCTGATGGAATGACATCCTATTGTCTCCCCACACTTGTCCTATGAAGCCAAGTTTAATGCCCGTAAGCCTTGTCCATTACTTATTAAGTATATATACTAAGAGTGAATGGGATGGAAGACCACGGAATCGATCCCTATCGTCCATTTAATCTAGCGGCTTATATTATTTCTTTCTTTTTTTTTGTTATTGAATGTTGTGTCTTCTTCTCTTCGTGTGATATAAACGCAATCTTCTGACCGAATCTTCTGTTTATTGAATGTTGTGTCTTGGCGCGATATACACGCAATCTTCTGACCCAATCTTCTGATGCAATATTTTGTGAGGCGACAACGCATGCGGCCGCGCAATGCATGCCCTTGTGACTGCTTATATGTGTTCTCTCTCTTTTTTGTTCCTCTCCGCCCTTGCCTTCCTCTGCTTTCTCCAGCTGTGGTTGTCGTAGCTATTGTTGCTGTCCAAAGAGTATCAGCGGTTTCCTCTGTTACTTGTAAATCTTCTTTAAGCTTTTTTCGGTGTGCACAGATGTTTTTAGAGTGTGTCTCCTGGTTTAGTCAGATTTCTTTTTTTCTCATCTTCTTCTCTTATCTTTTCTTTGTGACAGTGGTGGTGGTTGTCGTAGCTGTTGTTGCTGAATTCTCACCAACTCTTGGCCTATGACGGACTTAGATGTAATATTTTGTGAGGCGACAAAGCATGTGGCTGCGCAATGCATGCCCTTGTGACTGCTTATATGTGTTCTCTCTCTTTGTTTTTCCTCTCCGCCCTTGCCTTCCTCTGCTTTCTTCTGCTTTCTCAACCTGTGGTTTTTCGTAGCT
>JANIPM010000233.1:35428893-35446261 GCA_027478405.1 Erythroxylum cassinoides
TAGCAGTTCGTTTCATGCTCAAAGCATTTTATCAAAGCTTTCATACCTTTCATTCTTTTCATTCTTACACAATGCCATAATGCCTATCAAGGCAGTACATGATCATGATCACAATGCATTTGAAATATTTCTCCTAATTCAACACAAGCAGTGTCACACACATGCACGCAAGCATACACATATTGCCTATACACACAACAACCATAAATATATTACCCACCTAATATCGCTTGAGGATCCAAACTCATAGTTGTCCTTCCTCTTGCGATTGGATCAAGTCGGCTTGGTTTCCTATAACAACCAAGTTCCCAAATCAAACAACATTCAAAGGAAATATAATTCAAAAAGCTTCGAAAATACCAAGATTCACTGTGCTGGAAACTGGAGCTCGTCGCGGCGAAACCACGCTCGCCGCGGCAAAGGCTTTGCTCGCCATGGCGAAACCACGCTCGCCGCGATGAAGGCCACGCCTGTCGCGATGAACAGCCTGTGCGCGCCGCAGCGTGCACGCAAGCGTGCGCCGCGGCGAACACCCTCTCTCGCTCATCGCGGCGTGCACGAATAGGTGCACGCGGCGTGCACGCACACCTTCGCACGCCGCGGCGTGCTCTTGAGCACGTCGTGACGTGCAGGTCGGGGAACGCCTCCCGAACTTGATCTTCTTCCAGATTTCAACCACAGATCCTCCCCATTTGCAAATGCAACACATCTAAACTTTAGATCAAGTCCTATACTACATTTCTGACTCCTTCCAACCTTCAAATCAGTCACAAACTCATCAACCCAAAGATTCTAACCATTTTTGCCCTAAACCTTTCAACAACCGATTTTAACACATGCACAACGATTCTAGGGTTTAATCCAACTTAAACAAGAAGAAAAGGACTTAAACTTACCGGGTATTGCTCCAATCTATCGAAAAATCTCACGAATGAAAAACCCTCTTTCTCTTCTTCTCCTTCCTCACCCATGGTAGTCTCTCCTCTTCTCTCTTCTATCTTTTCCTTTCTTTTCTTTTTTTCCTTTCTTTCTAACTCTTTCACTTAAGCCTAATGGGAAAACAAAGACCAATTTACCCCTCCTAACAAAGCCTTAACCTATCCAACTCAAGTGGTCTTCCCAAAATGCCCTCAAACATTTTTACCCTTTAATTCCTATTTAAACCACATTAACTTCAAATAAACCTCAATTAGCCACTAATACTCTCAATTAAATCAAACTAAGTCATAAATCACACAATTAACACAATTCATGCCTAATAACATCAATTAGAAAAATTTGGGGCCCAACATAATTAGACCATATACAACAGAGGAGAAAATATACACATCCTCTAGTTTGATGTGTCATCTCATGTGCATCACCTGCATTTTCACTTCCAAGACATCAACCTCGACAAGGTCTGAATTAAATCTAATGATTATTGTCCCAAAGTATGCTTCTGATGATTAGTAACAAACTTCCAATTTATACCCAACTTATTTAGGTCCAAAATATGTTTAACTTTAACTTTAGTTTCCAATAGAGCAATTAAACATGGCTTTTTTTTATTTAAAAAATCCCTTAAAACTAAAAACTTCTTAGATAGTTGATACCTCTAACATTACATGTAAACCAAGATGTTAAGTAGATATATTTGATTTAGAGCCTTTCTTTTTCCTACTTCTTCTTGCTCTTCTTGTAACCACATACTTAAAAGATGTTCCTGTATCATTTCCCATTACAAAAGAGGAGGGTTCTAGGGATCCACTTCCAATTAACCTTACAGGAGAATTTAATTATTATAAAGCCTCAGTCTTTCCCCCATTCTTATCAGGAGTGAACATTGGAATATTTCCCATCGGAGAGACAGAAGTTACAACCTATGCATTACTCACTATTCTAAGTTTTCCTATAGCACAGTCTCTTGGTTTGACTCTCTTAATGTGTACTCATGACGTATAGGCTCATCCAATCTTATAAGCTCCTCATAATTTCCTCTACCATAGTTATCCATCTTTCTCTTAAAGATTTCAGTGATAGCTTCCATTGGTATATACTATAGACACTATCTTCAAACAGGGTACCAATTGCTCCCAATATCATGACTGATACACTTTTTGGCATATTTTGCATGACTCCATGTTTACACATAGCATTGCATATATAATCTTTTTTGTTTTGCAGTGTTATCATCCATATAAAGAGGAATTCCAAGATAGCTACCTATTATTCTAAGGCCCTTAGTACTCTAGTATTTAAGTGGAATATTGTGTAAATGCGCCCATACAGGAACAACTTGGTTTTTAATAGAATTTACCTTAATCCCTATTCTCGATGGTTAAAGAACTAAAGGTTGGTTCAAGATATGTCAAGGACCCTCCTCCACAACTTTTATAGTAGAATCTTTAGAGGAAAAGGTAAATAACAACATATTTTCTTCTGTTTTAAGTCCTTCCGGTAAACCTCTGTTCTTTCATGTAGTTTGTGCCTATTTTTGAATAACTAAAAATGTAGGTCTTCTTTTTTAGAAGAAGCCAATCAAGGAAGCTTCCTAAGTTTTTGCATCGGCTTAGAGAAAATCCAATTTAGGGGACACCCAATAATCTGACATCTTCTTCTTTCATATTGCAATAGTGTAAGGTACAGTCTTGGCCCTCCCCTAACAATTGCTTCCAACTTTTCCTAACTTGTGATTGAAGAATGGGAGCATCCTTAGGAAGATCTAAAGAAGGAAGAGAAGAACCTGCTGCACCTTTTGAGGGCAAAGAAGGGGATTCAGAGGTGGACAAGGGAGCAGCAAACATTATTGAAGAGTCAATATTTTCAATAAGGAAAGGTTTAGGGGTGTCGCGGACATCTTTTACTAAAATTTATTTCCAAAAAAGGGATACTGAACAAGGCGGAAAGGAAGTAAAGAGGATGAAGACCAAAATAACCTTTGAAGGGAGAGAATGGTGAAAGGTGAAAAGAAAATTTAGAATCAGGTTGGTTTGATTTTAAACATTGAGGAAAGAAAATACGATGGGAGGATAGTTAAGTGAGGGGTAAGCAAACAAAGACTCCAAACATTGAAAGCTGATCGAGTGGGAAGTACTTCATTGCCCCATCAACAGATCTCCTTCGATAACCTCAAACTTTGTAGAACACTTGCTGGCATTAAGTTATTGTCACTCAGTGCCCTCTGTTGTAACTTGCTAGTAGAATTTTGATTTAAGTCGTCTTATCTTTAGTTAGAATCCCCCCCGTCATCTTATTTAATTCTTTTAATTTTAATTTATTATAAACATATAAAATATTCAAATTTATATCTTTATTTTAGTTTTAAATATTTTAATATTTCTAATTAAGTATTTTAATTTTTAAAATCAGACAATTTAACCCAAAATATTATTTATTAAAGTTTTATTAATGTAATTAAAAATAATATGAAAATTAAAATTTAAAAGAGTTACACAACAATTTTTCTTACATTTTTTAAATATCAAGGTAATAATTTCATTCATATTGATTGGTACAAATTCAAAAATCATACGAACAAAGATGAAAAATCGTATAACCCTGTAAAGATTAAATTTTTATATTGTTTTGTTAATCACATTAATAAAATATTAATGAACACAATTTTTAGTTGAATTTTTCAAATTTTAAAATTTAGACTTTTTAATTAATTGTCCTAATTTATATGATTTATGGATTGTCCTAATTTATATAATAATTCCATAAATCTCTGACAACCCTTCGACATTTCTCAAAAAAGACAACCCTTTGATATTTTAACCGAACGAAAACAGAAAACTACCAACAAAGGACGGTGATGAATGTTTCACCATATTCACCGACACGAAACCAAACCCAACCCATGTTAGCTCACATGATTGTGTTTTGTTTACAGACATTAACTGACACACCCATTCGATACAAGTGGGCTTTAAGAAAAGCAAAGAAGCCTGAACTGCGGCCTCATCCATCACATTCTTTCTATGGCAGTTAGACTACCAAATGGGCTAGCCCCTCAGTCTGTTGGCCTAACCTCAATTTCGTAGCCTAGCCGCTGGGGGAATATATATTTAAATTAATTTTTCTTTTTCATTACAGGTTTTTTAAATACAACGAGTCTCATTAAATCTTCATTTCTATAATGATTATAATAATAAATAACCACGGTTGGTGGTGACTGTGTACCAAGCTACAATAATCAAAAGAGACAAAAAGATTGAGCTAGACGTAGTAGAGGAGCCGCTGCCGAATATCATTCCGAAGTAATCCCCATCACTGCCACCACCGGACCCTCCAATGCCACCGCTGCTGGTCCCACCGCCATTGAATCCATAATTGGGAACACCATCTCCATTGTCCCTGCAAGATTGAATAATTCATAAGCAAATGCATCAAACCACAACATTCATGGCATCCTTTTACCGGAGAAAAGAACGTGACATGATTAGATAATGAATGTAGTAGTACACAACAAAATTCTTAAATGTTGATCATAACAAGTTCCAATAAGAAAAGAACCCTCCTTGCGTAAGACCCACAATTTTTGACTTTTCATGCACTAATAATATCGGAAAGTCTATGTTAGAGTGTAACAGCTCATGCTGTAGAGGCTCAAAATGGTTATGTCATTTCTCATCTCTCACATCACATGGGGTTAAAACTTAAAAGCAGACTGTAGGGTCAGGTGGGCACGCTGCTCACAGGACCAGAACTTTTTTTCCAAATGCAGTTCACGTATTGGTTTAAGTAACATAAGCTTAGTTCACATAATATGATAGAGAACCAGGCAAGATTTATCTAAAAATAATCATTTATTAATAATAAGGTATAAAAAAATTAGAAGAGATGCAACGAAGGCTAAGGTAAGAATTAGAAAGCAATAAAAGCAAATAAGTATACGTCTGGGGGAAAGCTCCTTTTCCAATACTAATGATGTGAGGTGGCTGTTGAAGTGGAGTTAATATGAAATAAGTGTAGGACCCACGATGTGACTCTATGGCATGAATTGGCTGGAAAGCAGATTACACCTTCGCCCATTAGATACATATAGGCCCTTTGCAACAAGTAGCTGCTGCTTTCGCTTTACCCATTCTTATGTAACATGTAAAAACTTTTCTTCTTGGCTTTAACTCACATGGGAAATAGAATCGCAAACACAATAAAGACATTGGTATATTAGAAAACTAAAGAGGAGTCTTATATCTACAATTATAGTGTATGTATGTATATAATACAGTAAACACTTTGGATGTCCAAGGACCAACAACTAAGTAGCAACCATGGACTGTTTACTCCCTTATAAAAAACGCAAAACCTAATACAATCCCGAGGACGAAAGTAGGTAACTGACAAAAGGAACAGAAGACAAATGACCTGTAAGGCTGTTGGATCTCTGTAACCAATAAGATTCCCACTGCATACACGGACCCAGACAAGACAATTTACACACTGGACTCCACTTCTTAGAAACTTTGAAAAATACCATCGATGGTACCAAAAGACCTGAATACCCTTGTGATGTCCATACATGTACACTTCACTTTTATTGTCTATCCAATTATCGTTCATCAAAAGAGTAATAAGTATTAAATAAAATCAGATAAAAAGAAGCACCTTTGACCACCAAAGACACCAACGTTCGTCGTGAGTTGGTCAATTAAACCAGCAGAGTCTGGCTCCAAACTTGAAGCCCTCGAATACTGTGCACTTACACCAGCCCCTGACGGAACAAAAAACGCTCCGTTTACCATTAAGTCACCGTCAGACCTCCAATTCCAATTCGCCCACTCTCTCTCGTCTGCTTCCACGCGCTTCGTTACCTGTTCAATTTACACATTAAATCTTTTCGAAATAAATTAGAGGACGAATCATCACATGCATACCTCCTTAGCGCTAGGATTGGCCGGTGCAGTGTACCGATTCCCCTGACTATTGATCGTAGGGTTCGCACTACCCCCTATCGCATACATCTCCCAGTGCGTGAAATCATTGTTGACCACGTGTATATAACCGCTTCTACAACGAGGCATACGCTGCACCAGACCCACACCGAAGCGGTTAAACGCCAAAGTAACCTGCATACCTGCATCTAGGTTGTAACCATCTTCGTGACCCAACAGCATTACATCGTTATGGTGGGAAAAATAGTTGTTCGATATTGTGATCGCAGTGGACCCCATGATAGCGTCGATCAGACCATCAGTACAGTGCGACAAAGAGCAATGATCTATCCATATATTTGATGAACCGAAAATAGATATCCCATCGCCGTCTGATGTCCCCCTGTACCCAACATGCGTCGGTGATGAGGCTATCATAGTGTGGCCCGATGGCTTGCAATCGTAGACACGGATGTTGTGGATAATCACGTGGGATATGTACTGGAGAGTTAAACAACCGTTGCCAGTTATTTGTACGTTGGCTCCACGACCGTCTACGGTTTTGTAGCTGTTGATAATAAGTTCGTGTTTGAGCTTGATGAGCATGTTAGTGGAGAAAACTATCCAGAGGGGTTGTTCTTGGATTACGCCGTAACGGAGTGTGCCCGGAGTTGGGTGCGCGGGGTCGTGATCTGAGGAGTCCGTTACGACGTAGATCTGACCACCTTTCCCGCCGAGTGAGCCTCGCCCGAACCCGATGGCGCAGTCGGCGAGTCGTTGCCGGTTGGCTGCCCAGTTGGAATCGCAACGCCAACAGTCATCGATGGGGTTTCCCGTTCGGCACTGGTCTTTTTGTTGCGTGGACAAAAGTTGTCTTCTTGATAGAGAGATATTGACTCTCCTACATGAGTTTAAAAAATGTGATAAATTAAAGTAAATATTTTTAGTTTTAACGACAATGTGAAACTTGGGAAGATAAAAATAAGCCGATAGCTATGCCCGGAAAGGGGAACAACAGAAAGACCCTAGAAAGAATGATATCCGGTTTAAAACAGAGGAAACAGCCGCATGCTTTGTTTGGTTGATTGGAAAATGTGATTCAACCACAAGAAAAATAAAACTCTGTATATCGAAATCGCTTGCAAAATGAATAGACAAGCCCTCAAACAAAGGCGAAATGTACACTCGTTCTTCAATTCAAGCTAAATGGAATGATGATTAGGCAAAAGAACATGTAAAACCTAGCAGCTAGAAGTAACCAAGTAGAGTTTTGACTCCAGAACAGAAATGACACAAACCTAAACTGTGGAAACTTACCTTTCTCGAAGGCATAAACTTGCAGAACCGTAGAAGCAACGTACAAAACTATGTATTTGACCAAAACCAGAAGATGGTTTATAAGTTGGGTTGAAAAGAGCTCTCACCTTTGCACGTCCAGAGCTACGGACTCGGGATCGGAGTGTTGGTGTGAAAGCGTGAGATTAAAAGTGGAAGAACTTGAAGATACAATGAAGAAGCAGCTGAGGTAAAAGAAGTAAATGCATACACAAGGAAGCATCCTTGAAGGAGCCATAGAATAGAAATGCGGTTTACTTCTATGTGAAAGTAAAGCCGCTTGAGAGACTGACGAATGGACGTCTTGCTCCTGAATGCTCAGGAGCAACAAAATCTAGGAAGGTGAAATTTTGGGGAAATGTGGCAGTTGTTTATAAAATAAAAACAAATTCTAAAAAGTGTTACTTTCTGTTAAGATGTTGAAGGTTCTCATTTAATTGTTTCAATAAGGAAGAAGAGCAGGGAGAGAGAGAGAGAGAGCCAGGGGAGGCTCTAATAAGGACAACCTAAGAGGAGTCTCTAAACTAGAGAGCCAGCCGCCATTCCTACCTGGGTTGGTGCATCTTGTTAGGGTATTTTAAAGTTGTGTAACTTAATTTAGTATACTTATTTATTTATATAAATCTTACATAAATATATAAATAAAATTTAATAAAATATGGTAAAAATTATTAAATGGAACCCTTCCTACCTTGCTTATTAATCATTCTGAACGAAATAACAAAAGTGAATACTAGAAGGCTGATCTAAAATCTGAAAACTCCTCCGCTTATCTCTTTATCTTTTTCATTTTTCACTGTCTGAAGGTAAGGCCCCTTAATTCCAGTGTAGACGGTTCAGGTTCCTATGAATCAAAATAACATTACCTTAGGCTATTGCCAGTATTTTCCTAATTGCATAAAAGATAGTAAATTTGCCGTTTATGAATAAACAAATTTTCTTTTCAAATTTATAATTTGAACTATTGTATTCCATTAATAAATTATTGGATTATGCAGTTATTCGGAAAATAATTTAATATGACTGCCATCTTAACTAATAATTAGTGCCTAGTTGTTTCTAAACAATCAAGACAGCTAATGCTTGACTGTAACATATATTCATTGACACCAAACCTCTTTATGTTTTACTCTTTTCTCCCACCGGATTGGTCTTGATTTTGCCCTCTCTCGAGCTACAAAAAATTAAAAATTAAAAGCTACAACGGAATTATTCAGCTAGAATCAATGGAGTCCATGGTAGTTGAACATCAAATTTTGATAAAATCGTGACCATAAGGATTCCCTATCACTTTCGTTTATCAATTGAATATTCAATGATAACTCAGAACTTACCACTTAGCTGTTATTTATCTATACACAGCCCAATTGTTCTCCAAAAGGTAATGCCGAACGGATTCATGAAAACGTCTCATGAGTGGGGCGATAATAGGTAGAGTTCGATTTGAGTATTATTCTACTAATATTTATATCTATTTTTTATGACTTAACCCATATCTATATTTATATCTATCGGTTTTTACGATTTACTATCCTTATCTAAATTCAATGAATTATTAAGATTTTTGGATATCCATTGAGTTATATAGCACATAAAAATATAACGTCTAAATAGAAAATATAAATAGCAAATTTTTACGAATACTCCAAATCAAAATTACTTTAATAATAATAAATCAAGATTTTGATTTATATGTCTTAAAAAATCATAAAATTGGCATAATAAAAATCATAATGTCTAGTGCAAAGGCAACATATATTTTTCACAATCAAGAATTGGAACAAAGGCTGAAATATCTAAAGTTTCAAATTGTCTTTACGTAAACTCCACAACTTTCGAAACTCCATGTCCATATCATATGCATAATTATCATCCTATAAAGAAAATAAAATATGATGAAAAATGTGAGAACTGGGAGTAAAGTGGAGATTTTAAAATTGTTTCTTCTCTGAAAATATTAATATTTTATTATATTTAACTATAAATATTGAAGAAAAATAAAAAAATAGAGTTAATAAAAAAGGATAGGATTTGGGCATCCATCGGTTCAGGTTATTAAATCCATGTCCACATCTATTTTTCAACATCCATTTAAAATCTATTTTTTAGCCTCTATGTCTATTTTTTCGAGTCGGGTAGTGCAGATATTAATTGAGTTGAAAACTCACTGCTATCCCTACTTGTGAGAAATGATACCAACAATCTTATTAATGAGCTGAAATACTGACAACTAAAATTCTTATGTTCTTTGTTAGTTTTTGTGGATGGTGGGTTCTGAATTTAAGATCGGAGATGCCTCCAGAAGGTTGAAAAAAAGAAGGAGAATTTTATGATTTATTTCTTAACCATTCCGACATTACTTGCATGCATATATGCTCCCTATTAGTTTGACACGTTATAACATAAAAAAAAATGCAACGACAATAATATGCTAACAACAAAAAATCATGCAGGCTCCTTGATTCATAGGATTCCCATAACAACCTAGTGCATGTAATCATTCCAGCTACTCAGATACCTCTTCATCCTCATAGGTCATTTTGTATGAGTTGCATGACTCAATTCTTCATAAATTGCATGGCTCCATTCTTCATGTACTAGTACTTTGTTTATGTTTTCTTCATTCAAAGTTGGTTGTCCTCCTTGAGTATGAGCAATGCTATCATTCCCGCAGGCTTCAGAAAATACCTTGCCCTCAAGGTGATAAGAAGTTTTAAGGTCTTCCCAATTTTCCTATGTGTTATCTTCAAGCGATAAACAAAGCCACTGGACCAAGACCATAGTATGTGGTGGATGAATAGAATGATCAATTTTAGAATCAAGGATGGCAAGAGGTTTGATTGATAGGTGGGTACTAATCGAATGAGGTGGTAATGCAACAATTGGAGAAGGAATTGGGCTATGATGGAGTTTGAGTAAAGAACAGTGAAAGATTGAGTGGGTTCTGAATCCCTGCGATAATGCTAACCGGTAAGTCACAGGGCCAAGTTGTTCAAGCACCTGAAATGGACCATAAAATCACTTTTGAAACTTAGAGATGGACAGCAAGCTAAACTAGTTTGCCTGTGAGGTTAAAGCTTAACATAGACCCAATCGCTTATGTTGAAAGATACCTCATGCTGCTTAGCATCTGCTTAGGTTTTCATCTATGCTTGAGCTTTAACCAGTTGCTTGTGTAAGTAAGAAAGAAAAGCATCACAGGAAGACAAAAATTGGTCAACAGCTTTAATAGAGGAAGAGCCCGCAATATATTAAGGAATAGATGGAGGAGGTTTACCGAAAGAGATCTGGAATGGAGTCAAACCCATAGAGGAGTGAACTATAGTGTTATATGACCACTCTGCCCATGATAAAAATTTAGTCCAGAGAGTAGGTTTGTGACTTAAAAAAGCACACAAATATTGCTTAAGAATTCGATTCAAGATTTCGGCTTGTTCATCCGTCTGGGGGGTGATAGGTCGTCCTAATACGAAGTTTGATACCACATAAAGAGAAAATTTTGTGCAAAAATTTGTTGATGAAGATTGGGTCATGATTGGAGATAATGATTTGCGAAAGACCATGATGTTTGCAAATCATATCAACAAACAATTAAGCTATTTTATAGGTAGTGTAATGTGCAGGTAAAGCACAAAAATAAGCTCCTTTCAAGAACCTATCAATCACAACCAAAATAACATAGGAGCCATTAAAGATTAGCAACTTAGTAATAAAATCCACCTAAATCTTCCCAAGGACTAGCTGGGATTGGCAAAGGTTGAAGCAAGCCTACTAATTTTTTTGTAATATACTTAGTTTGTTGACATCATAAACTATGGTGGACCAAGAAAATTTCTCACAAAGCTGACTTAATGTCTTTTGAAACCTCATATTACCATTAATGGGAGTATTATGGAACTCCATCATAAACAAGTCTTTAAAGCGACTAGAAGAAGGATTCCATATTCAACCTTTATATAATAAAAAATCATCGGTGATTTGAAAACCAGGATGAAGCTTTGGGTTTTGTTGAACAACTAGTAAGATTTCTTTGGATTCTGGTAACATAAGTAACTCTTGTTTCAACTCCTCAAGCCAAGCAAATTGGAGAATAGTTAAAATATAATAGGTAGCATCTATTTGTGCTCGAGAAAGGGCATTAGTGACTATGTTATGTTGACCCAAGTAACTTAATCAAATATGTTTGCTGATCAGGAGTTTGTAACTACCGAGACATAAGTTCCCAGAGACTTTGATGGTCTATCAAAATTATGAAAAGATGGCCCAACAAATATCGATGCCACTTTTTAACAACCATAGTGATTGTATGTAGTTCTCATATATAAGTGGAGGCAAGAGCAAGTTTAGGGCAAAACGATTTATTGAAGAATGTTATCAACTGATTGTTTTGTTGAAGAACCACACCCATACGTGACCCAGATGCGTCTGTCTCCAAAATTAAAGGAATATCAAAATTAGGGAGGGCTAAGACAGGAGCATTTGTCATAGCATATTTTAAAAGCTCAAATGATTATTGAGCTTCAGAAGACAAATGGAATTGGTCTTTCTTTAAGAGAGCAGTAAGACTAGTAGTTAGTTGGGCATAATTTTTTATGAAACGACGGTAGAATCCTATAACCCAAAAAACCACATATGAATTTAATGTTATATGGTACTGGCCATTGCACCATTGCCTCAATTTTGGAATTATCTAGTGCCAATCCTTTCTTAGAAACAATGTGACCCAAATATTATAGTTATTATTGCACAAATAAGCATTTGGAAAGTTTCAAATAAATTTTCTTGAGTAATAATTTTTGAGATGTTTGCTCTAAATGAGTCTTATGTGCCTCTAAGGATTGTTTGTGAACCAAAATATCATCAAATAAAACAATTAAAAATTTACGAATAAATGGTTTAAACAGTTGGTTCATAGTTGTCTGGACAGTTGATGATGCATTGCATAATCCAAATGACATTACCCGGAACTCATAGTGGCCCAAGTGTGTGTGAAAGGTTGTCTTTGGGATGTTTTCCTTCTTCATCAAAATTTAGTGATACCCCTATGATAAATCTATCTTAGAAAATCACTTTGCGCCTTGCAATTCTTTAAGTAGTTCATCAATAGTTGGAATTGGGAATCTATCCTTCACAATGGCTACATTTAAAGCTCTATAATCAACACAAAATCGCTAAGATCTGTCTTTCTTTTTCACTAGCAAAATAGGGGAAGAATAGAGGATGTGACTAGGGCAGATTATGCTAGTTTTAAGCATTTTGTCAACTTGGGTTTCAATTTCCTATTTTTGAGAGTAAGGATAGCGATATGGGCGGATGTTAATGGGTGGTGAGTATGGAAGCAGGTGGATATTATGGTTAGTATTGCAAGCAGGAGGTAATGTTGTCGGTAGCTAAAAAAGTGTTTGGTACCTGTCAAGGAACTTTTGAATTTGTGGTGGTTAATTGTGTTGGTACAAATTTTCATGGGTTGGTTTGGAATTTATTTAAATGTAAAAAAAACTCAAAAACTGCCCATTTATTTGAATTAATCTTTTAATATGCTGTACTGATGGAATTTTAGGCGCTGTAAAATGTAATCCTAGTAACTCCACCCTATGGCCATCTTTGATAAATTTGATTATTAACATTGCATAGTTCACTGTGATTAGACTGAGAGTCATCAACCATTGCACACCCAGAACAATGTCAGCCCTACTCAAAGATAGAATATGGATATCTACCACGAATTTGTGACCTTGGATTTGCACCTCAACTTTTGGGCAAGATTGATTGCATGTTATTTCAGATCCATTGCTAACCAAACACATTAAAAGGCTTTGTATTAAGGGTCTGTAGATTAAGATAGTGAGCAACTCTTTCTTGAATAAAATTATGGGTGCTACCACCATCTACCAAAATATTAACAGCCTTACCATTTATTCGTCCTACTATCTAAAGTGTTTCAGGCACCAGCTATCCAGCCATGGCATTAAGGATGATTTGGGCTAATCCCACATCTGTAGTACCCATCATCTCTAAGAGTATATCATCATTACCACCATCATTGTGCTGCTCTATTTCTATCTCAGACACATCATCCTCTGCAATCAATAAAAATACTTTGATTTGCATTTTTGGTTTGCTCCAAATTTCTCACCGCAATTGTAACATAACTCTTTTTCTCTTTTAAGGGCCATTTCTTTTAGTGTAAGGTGTTTACAATTTGGGCAGGAAGGAGCTGGCAACAATGCAGGCTGTGGCTTAATGCTTGATCCTAATAAACTGATGGGTGCAACAATCTTGGGATTAACAGCATTTAAAGGCCCCCTTTTAAAGAGAGAAGATCGTCGAATGTCTTGCAATTTGTCTTCCTGCAACCTTACTAAAGCTGTTGCGAGAGAGAGAGAGAGAGAGAGAGACTGGAGTGCCTGTACTTCTCTTCATATTTTAGGAGTTAACCCTGAAATAAAGCAACTAATCATAAATGTCCAGCGTAACCTGGTTATCCTATTGAATAATCCCTCAAAATCAGTTAAATAATCATTTAATGGTCCCTCTTTGAACTAACTTGAACAAGGCACCTTTCGGGTCATCGTAGTATGTTAGAGTAAATCTCATTTCAGGAGCATATAACATATTTTCCCACGTCATTATCTACCCACTTTGAAACATCCACTGGAACCAACAGAGGGCGTGGCCATCCATGTAGAAAGAAGCCACTCGAATCATATCTACTGTTAGGGTGATATGGTAATCGAAGAATTGTTTTATCTTAAAGATCCATCCCAATGCATCAGTTCCATCAAACCTCAGGACTTCAAGCCTCAAATGATACTTGTGACTGGGGAGTAGACCTCATTGAAGGATGTGAGTGAATTTGTGGTTGTGGGGAATGGGAAGATTCTGCTGCTTTTGTTTCTTTAGAAATAAAGAGAGAATCGAATTTGGACATTTTGGCTATAATCTCTTCTATTTTGGCATTAAGGGAAGATTGATTTGTGGTTATGGTGGTTTGATTTGCAGTCAACTTATTGATAGCATCCTTGAACCATTATGTGATGGACTTAGATCGAGTGCTTCAGCCATGGTTAATGCTCTCAATGAAAGCACCAAAATTGTTATGGATGTTGGGTTTTGAATTTGAGGTCGGAGATGCCTCCAGAAGGTTGAGAGAAAGAAGGATAATTTTATGATTTATTTCTTAACCATTCCGACATTGCTTACATCCATATATGCTCCCTCTGAATTTGACATGTTATAACAGAAGTAACAAACATGTAACAACAATAATGCTAACAATAGAAAATCATGCAAGCTCCTTGATTCGTAGGATTCCCATAACAACTTTGTTGAACCCCAAATTTTTTATTTTATTTATTTATTTATTTATTTTCTTAGAATCGAGTCATTAACTTAGTTAGTATAAGTAGCAATTAGAATTTAGGATAGAAATGTTAGAATTAATGTGGTAAGAGTGTGTAAAAGCAAATTTGGCAAGTCACTTAAGTTTGAAAGACATAAGGCATTAAAGGAAGGGAAAAGTGGAAATTGCACAATCATTAAGGGTAGAGTTGGAAGAAGAAAATGTGATCTTTCATTGGAAAGAAGGAAAAAACATGAATTGAGGGACAGAAGAAGAGAATAATGAAAAGAAGAGAGAAAGAAGTGAGATTGTCATATAGATGAGAGAAAAGAAGGAAGTTTGAGTTCGGTTTCATCTTTTCTTAACTTTAAAAAGTAATTTTGAGGTTATTCAAAAAGAGAAAAAGAAAGAGGAAGAAAAAAGCTTCCATTGGGGCCAAACATGAGCGCTCCTTACCCTAGGGTACATATCGGAATGCCCCGAAGACATTCCAGTACATAACCTGTGATAATGGTGCGCTACTTTCATTCATAACACTCATTTAACATGGCATCATCTATCTTTATTCTCTTATAAACATCGTTAGGAAAGTTAAAATATTTTAAAATCCAAAATTTCCTCATTTCATTTCATAAAAACCGAATATTTATAATGTATCTTTTACAACATCATCTGAAATATGTACATGATCCAAACCTAATACAAAAATATGCTACATGAAAGAGGAAATATACAGAATCTATCTAATCTCTCCATATCTAGCTAACTGACCTTTGAGCCATATCTTCTTCGCAAAAGTACAAGAATGGTGCTTCTTGTAGCGTCTCTCAGTGGCTAATATCGTCTCTCGATCCTGAAAAATCAATGTTACAATTTTGATGAGTTTTGCAAACTCAATGAAGTAACCATCATCGATGGTTCACTCAATTCATACATCATATCAATACATATAACATATTTTTCACAACTTTGCATAATTCATCACTTAATACATTCTCATTCAAGAGTAGAAAATTTTTGCATTTCAAATAATCCAACATGCTTAATAAAATGCATATGAAATGCTCATATGACTCCTGTCCGATTTTTACGTTGTTGTGACCGAGTGCCTAAACTGTCCCATATTCATTATGGATACTGAGATCATTGATACTATCTCTTATATGTTGGAGATACAGGGCTCATTTTACATAGTGAGCCTTTGGCTCTTATTCACATTTAGAGCTTTAAGTTTGGTTTCGATGGCTACTCAGGTCACAACTCTCATTATCTGATTATGCATTCATGTATGGAATGCATCTGTCATAATCAATTATGTCATGAAACACTTAGTTCGTCACATTCACATATAAGTAGTACTTCAATATTTCATTCACATATCACAATCATCGGACCTTCTGTCTGGAAATCAGCATAATCAAATCACATTTATCCAAATAATTTAAACAAAATAAAAAAACAAACATCAATCGAGAGAAACCTTCTAGGTTACTCATAGGTCGCTCCTCGAAGATAAGGCCTAGAAGTTCCAGCAACGTCTGGAGGTTGATGTACCAATTGCTCCTCTATAACAACAATGTACACATATAACAATTTGGCACAATTGTAAGTGTTTTACAATGCACATGTATGTATATAAAATATGCACAATGCATGTTCATGATAATCTCGGGTATTTATCCGTTATTCTCATCACATAAACATTTGTATTACCAACTCACATAAGTACCATGTATACTTATGGTCTATATCCTAATAAAACCATTAAAATCACAATTCATAACTCATTGATCAAAATTCCAAAATTTTCCCAAAAACTGATTTTCGGGTCTACAATTCTTGGTCATTTAGACAATGCAAATAGGGAAATTTGAGAACACTTTCTTCAATAAAATTGCTCCCCTATGTCTTAGGTTTCTAATGACACCAAGATCGTTTAATTTGATTCAGTATTGTGAAAGTTATATCCCAAATATTTTCAGACTGATTTTATTCTGATACAATACCTTATCATTTGTAGTCCTATGTCTCTAGTTTACTTTAAATAAATAATTAGTCCATTTGGATAACTATAGAAAAAATATACCTAAACTAATGAAATATGTTCGGTATAGAGAAAAGTTCGCTGCGGCGAATTCTTCCTGAGAGGAATTCTCATGAAATTTTCACAAGTTCGTCACGGCGAAACCTAGAGTTGGCCGCGGCGAACTTTACCCAACTGAAATCCTAGCTAACCTTCAAGTTCACCGCGACGGAGCAAGGAGTTTGTCGCAGCGAACTTCCACAGACGCATACCTAGTTTTTCAAATTCAAGTTAGATTTTGAGACTCTTTTAAATAGAATTTGAATTCGACTACTTCATAAAAAATGTAGCTATACATATCTAGTTTAATCCAAATTAAGAATCATATCATTTTAATAACTAGATAAAAAGTTATGACTAAAAGTCTGAGACATACTCAGTGAACATTTTCCAGTCAATTATCCTCAAACTTTCCAGATTTTTATACCTAACATAACTTGTACAAAGATCACTATTTTCTACTTCATTTACTCCCCATTTTTAACTTCATTTGATCTCAATATCATTCACCAACAAAGCATGATCTAAATTTGATCATTAACACAAAAACAAGATATGTTCATGTATCTATTCATCCACTCCCAATTCTTATTAAAACATCCTTTTCACAACCAATCCATCTTACAAACATGTATAGCATAACTTATAGTTTCTTACTAATCATATACAACATCAATCATCCATAAAACAACTCCTAACCCATTATTTAGCATTTATATGAAACAAAACATCAATATATATATATATATA
>JANIPM010000233.1:35650797-35676288 GCA_027478405.1 Erythroxylum cassinoides
CTAAGGATACTTGCACCATTGCTATGATGAGATTATCACTGACATTAGAATAGGACATCCATGTGATGATCTCATGGTAGGTCATCCAATGTACTTACTACTTCTAGTAAGCATTCACATCTCAACTCTAAGCATCTCATGTCTACAGTTTCTGAGATCCAACGCTTGATCAAATCAAGGAGTTTGACATGTGCTAGTATATCTGGATTAACGATGTCCAGTTTCATTAATCCTATGACTAGGGATAATTTAGATATTGACATAATTGCACATGATAGGAATCTCAATAGTATGATCTCATCATAATTTCCTTCATGCTATATCATATATCATGGACTTCATTAATTTGCTTATAAATCATAATGAAATATGCCTTTCTTTATTATTGAAAATAAAATTTGTACATAACTTTATACAAAACACGCTAAAGGCGATTGCCTTTAGGGCACTACTCTAACACATCTGACATCCCATTAAACCTGAAGGTATCATAAATATTTAAGAAATTTACAAGATGGGTGTTGGGATCTTCTTTGGACACCTATAAAACCGCACACTACTCTAAAGTATGTTGAGGAGTGCTGACTGGATCTCGAAATTAGCGGCTTGAATCGCTGGCCTTGCAACTCCTTGAGGACTGAAACTTGGCCCCATAAAATCCATCAATGTCCTCTCAGCTCCTCCTTGCTCTCCTTCTTCTGCCATATTCCTTTTTATTTGTTCTTGGCGTCTAACTCTTTTTAGCTCTCTTTCATGCCTTGTAATATCTGAATGCTCTTCCTCACTAACCTCATTGGACCTTCTCGTGTTCTTTGTGTTCAAGCACCTGCAAAAACTCAAGGAAAAGTATGAAATACTCTTAAATCAAAGTTACCTAAACTAAACAAGATGCTAAACAAAACAATCCCCAACAACGACCCCAAAAACTTGTTGAATTGTAAAACTAATTACTTATTTTACGCTAAAAACTACAATTATACGGGTCGTTACTTGTAGTAAAAAGCAAATATCGTCCCACAGAGATTGTGCTTAGGCACCACTTAATTTAGTTTATGCTTTGTTTAATAATCAAATTTGAATAATAACTAAAAAATCTAAATCAAAACAAACTAGCAATAATCGAATAATGTAATAATGGAAATTCGTAAAGAGAATTAATCAAGTTATGAGAGAGGGGATTTTACTATCATCAATTCTAATCTAGCCTTATATGTGTTTATGGGGCATCGGTTCTAGACAACCGTATTGATTACCCTCTCTCGAGTTATAATCATTCCCTAAATTGTAAACCCTAATCGAATTATGGATTTGTAATCTCTCAATTCACAAATTACCCATAATTCTAATTAGTTCTAAAGCTCATTAATAAACAATCGGGACTTCCACGAGATCTCTCTCTATAAAATTATTGACTAGATTGATTAAGTGGTTAATTAGATCGCTTAACTCTCGTTAATCCAATCTAATCATTTTTATCCAGTTCACCCTCTCGGTTTATTACTGAATATGCAAATACATCAATCAATCACAACACTTAACTCAAGTAAACATAAATCAACTAGATTAACATGACAGATAAGCAAAATCCTCAAGGTAAAGTTCAAACATCATGAACAACTCAAAATTCATATCCATACAACTCGTCTCAATCTTACACATTAAGTGAATAAAAAGGTAAATGGGGAGAAAATGAAACTCAGGTTGTATGATTCGGGAGAGTAGCGACGTCGGGAGATCACTTATTCTGAGAAACTTCAACATCAAAACCCTCTTCTTCTTCCTCTTGTTCTTCTCTCTCTCTCTTCTTTCTCTCTCTCTTTTGGTTTCCAAATGTAGGTAGAAATGTGGGCTCCTTTAAGGTTTCATCATTATCCTTTTATAATCATTTCCAATTATGGTAATCCTATTGTCTTTTCGGGGTCCGAAATGTCCGAAACGTCCCTAGAAAACTTGAATCCGAAAGTGAATTTGTGTCTATATGCGCGCAGGCCACGATCGTGGCCCTTAATGCACGATCATGGCCAGTTTACCTGCTTTTTGTCATAATCATGGCCCTATGCTTGAGCTTTTGTCATGATCGTGGCATGTGTTTTGGTCCTGTTATCCTCCGAAACTCTTCCGAATGCTCTGAAACGCTAACAAACTCATCATGACACCTCATATATACAAAATTGAAGCTCAAAAACATGTTCTCACCCAAAAAACACTTAAAGAACAAATGTTTATGAACTAACACAAATCTTAAGCTAAACACATACTAAACAATCAACTTAACCACTAAACATATATCAAATTACCTATAAAAATACAATACAATCTACACCTAGCACACCTTCTTTTGTCTCATCCACTAAGATAATATCGTCAACAAACAATATACACCAAGTCACATTCCTTGAATATTCTTGATGAGCTCAATCATCACTACCGCAAATAGAAAAAGGGCTCAATGAGGAGCTTTGGTATAACTCAATATCGATAGAGAAATTCTATATCTCCTCCTATCATCCTTACTCTAGTCTTATTCATACATATCCTCAATAACCCATACATAGATTATAGGAACTCCCTTAGCCTTTAAACACCTCCACATGATTTCCCTAGGTAACATGTCATATGCGTTCTCTAAATCAATAAAAACTATGTGTAAATTACATCGTCTTTTCCTGTAATATTCTATTAATCTTCTAAGGAGATGTAAAGCTTCTATCACAGACTTTTTTGGCATGAAGTCAAACTGGTTCTCCAAGATATGAGCATCCTTTCTCACTCTATTCTCAACCACCTTCTTCCATAACTTTATGGTGTGATTAAATAGTTTGATGTCTCTATAGTTGCTATAAATTTGAATGTCCTTTTGTTCTTATATAGAGGAATTAACATACTAAGTCTTCACTCATCCAATATTTTGGTAGACTTAATGATTCAATTAAAAAGCTTGGCTATCAAAGTAAGATCCTCTACACCTAGGCTCTTTCACACCTCTATGGGTATTTCATCAAGCCCTACTGTCCTTTCACTCTTCATCTCCCTTAAAGCTTTTTTAATTTCTTCCCTTGTAATGTGTTGATAATGAGAAAAGTTACAAAACCTCTCAGATGTGCTAAGATCACCTAAAGAGATGTTGTCTTCTATGCTTTCATTAAAAAGGCTATATAAGTACCTTTGTCATTTTCTTTTGATTTCATTTTCAGTTATGAGTACCTTTGTCATTTTCTTTTGATGTCATTTTCAGTTATAAGCACCTGTCTTACTTCATCTTTTATACAATAAACTTGATCTAAGTCTTTCGCATTCAATTCCTTAGCTCTCGTCAATTTAAAAATGTCATTTTCTCCATCTTTAGTTTCTAATCTTTGGTTCAATATCTCGTAACCTTTGCTTTTAGCTACTAAGACTGTTTTCTTGGCCTTTTTCTTTACCAATTTGTATCTTTCTCTATTAACTAATTTCTTTATTTCTATGGTACTATCTAATATAGCTTTATAGGTGCCTTTCTTGATCGTAATATTTTCTTGTATATCTTCATTCAACCACTAAGACTTCATCTTGCCAAGGGTCTTTTAGAAACCCCCAATATTTCTTTAGTTGTATTACCTAAAAGAGTTGCTACTCTCTCTTACATCTGGTTGGCTTCTCCTTCCAATTTCCATTCTTCTCTATATAGTATTTTATCCCTAAGTTACTTCATCGTGTTCTTTTTTAGATTCCACCATCTGATATGCATCCTATAACTTTTTTTCCTTCCAACCCTTACTTTATAAGATCCAAAACTAACAGTTTATACTGAATTGACAAGCAAGCGTTCAATATCACTTTACAATCCATGCACCTGGGTTGATTGCTCCACCTTACGAGGACGTAGTTTATTTGAATTCTCTGCTCTTGAAAGTCACAAAATGAGCATATTTTCATAATTGATTTTGACTAATCAATAAAGTTGGTGATAAGTCTAGTATCTTGAATACTGAACTAGTGTGGATACGTTACTTTTGTTTTTTTGTTA
Organism: Erythroxylum cassinoides; assembly: GCA_027478405.1. Lineage (NCBI taxonomy): Eukaryota > Viridiplantae > Streptophyta > Magnoliopsida > Malpighiales > Erythroxylaceae > Erythroxylum > Erythroxylum cassinoides. The sequence goes on from JANIPM010000233.1 coordinate 35,654,804, forward strand.
CAATCTTTCTTAAGGTATCTTTGATTGGACGTAATATTTTTAATGTAATTGAATAAAATTGTTTATAATGAATGGAATATAAATGGATGTAATATTAGAAATTGTTATTTGGGAGATATGAAAGAGTTCATAATATAATATACTGAAGTGTTGTTTGGATGAAATGTTTATAATGTAATATAGTGTAAAGTTGTTTATCATTTTATATTCTATCATAAACTTTTCATTTTTATTGTTTAGGATGAAATAAGATGTAATATGAAACCCTCCTCTTTCATCCCATCTCATTCTATTTCATTATAAATCCTCGTCTTAAATGATAGAATAATATTACATTTCATTAATAAATCTCCAACTAAACATAAATCCTAATGATTTTTATTTTTCACCTTATCCCATGTCCTGAGTTGGAATGGCATAATTCTTGATTTTTCTTTTAAATTTCATAGCAGAGGAAGCGGTTCTTACCTTCTGATTGCAGAAGGGAGGAACATTGGATTACACGTGGCAAAGGCCAAAACAAACGAACCAGGAAAACATATGCGCAAAAGGAAAATCAGCTAATTGATCCGAAAAATCGATCTATTAAACCAATAGATTATGTACATGTTGTAAAGTCGTCATCATCTGTGAAGAAAAAAGAACAATGATACTTGAAGATCTTCTGAATTTAAAAAAATCGATAATTTCACGCACCGGTGGAGTAGATAATCAGAGCTCAGCCTTGTATTGAAGCCTGATACATGTCGATCTTTGAGAGAGATCAACTTGTAAATAAGAGATGAAATCTAATCCACACTTTCCTACTACAAGGTTGGAGGTCGAAGGGAGAGTGTCGTTATAGATTTGCATCTAATGATGTCATTCTGTTCATCTTTGTGGGCTCCACAGTCATTGTCTCTATCACCCTTATCCAAGCTTTGCTTCAGCGGAGAAAATGAACCGGTGGTGGCCTCCGGCGTCAGAGCCTCCGCCCACGTGTCGGATTTTCTGATCAAAGTAAGTGCTGGGAATGAATGACCCTGTCTTTTTATCGTTCCCTTTCTTATTTAAAAGACCTTTTATTACTTTATGTTCAGTCGGAAAGGTCGTCCAATAGGATATTTGAGCACTCTATGTATGGTGTATTCTGTCGTGAACTATCGCACGAAACCCGCTGCTCTTCGATGCCTCGTCAAACGTCCACTTCCACTGCTCTGGTTCCTCTTTCTCTCTCTCGTTTGTTGCAATTGTATTAAACAGTCATGAACAGTTTTTATAAGTACAGTCATGAACAGTTTTTATAAGTTTGCATTTGAAACAAATGATTCCAGTTTACATTACATCTGGGCTATATATACATGGTCTTATAACTAATGGTTTTTTGTTTGGATATTAGTTACAAGATAGCTTAGCGTACTCGAGGGCATTATGGGTGAGCAGAAATGTGATAGCCTGGAACGTGGATGTTGGAGATGGTTCCTCTTGCTATTTATATGCTAGTAAAATTGCTTCTTTATCCATTCAAGATGACGTCATTCAAGGTTTGAACCCACATCGTTGTCTTCCTTCTAATAAATACTTTTAGCTTCTAGCCAGTCCATTTTTGTTCTCACTTACATGTTAACAGGATATGATGTCAAAATTAAGCTTGAGGAAAATGATGTTGGGCTTCCAGAAAGTGTAAGATGCATTCAGTCTTTTTCTTTTTTTTTAATAATGCTAGATCGTTTGTGCAAGAATTATTTTTTTGATAAAGCTTTGATTGATTTAATACCGACGTCTCAGAGATTGCTGTATACGTTGAAATTCTATAAGCTTCATTCTTGTTTAGTGAAGTTTTCAACCTTCCTGGTAAGTTTGTAACTAGTTGTTTCTTTGATTTGAATTTTGCTAGGTTTTATCTAAATTCCCACATATACAAGGTTACCGAGCCTTTGAAGTGCCTAATTCTGTGGTTGTCAAACCCCTCTTGAAGTGTCAATTAGCAGTTGCAGCATTTGGATGTAAGTTGGCACTTTTTTGCTAGCACCCAACACTCATTTATTTGTGGTCTTTTAAATTAAAGCAAAAGTATATAACTAGATAAACAAGATTGTCTTTATTAGTGTGTTGGAAGAGAGAGAATGTTGTTTCATTGGGATAATTGTAGCATAAAGCAAAATTATGGATATCTCTGAAGTTTTTGGATAGCATATCACTTAACTATAGGCCAGTTTACTGAAGATATTTATCATTGACAGCTGACGGGAAATGCAGCAATGCTACTGGTTTGCAGTTACCTGGTATTTTAGATGAATTGTTCTCGTATGATGGTCCACTTGGTGCACATTATTCAATAGATTATGTTTCCCTCTACCTTTGGGCACCCACAGCGCAAGTGTGTGAAATCTGAAGATTCTTAATTCCTTTCTTGTGATCTCAAACAGTTTAGGTCTCTATAAATATTCATGGTTTTGTCCTTCAAATCAAATAGGCAGTGAGTGCTCACATTTATGGTGACACATCTACGGAGCATCCTCTTGAAATTGTCCAACTTGACGAGATTGATGGAGTTTGGCACTTTCAAGGACCAAAATATTGGGAAGGCTGTTATTATGTCTATGAAGTTATAGTTTATCATCCTAGCACCTTGCGCATTGAGAAATGCTATGCAAATGATCCATATGCTAGAGGGTATGCTGGTTATTTCAATATGATGATGATCCTTTAATATAATTGAGATGCTTATCTTTATTGAAATTGACGTATTCAAGCATTCTATATAAAGGCTTCAAACATAATGGGAAAGGCATCTTTAACTTTTAAATGGTTTACATGTTGAAACAGGCTCTCATCAAATGGCCACATGACATTATTTGTGAATCTTGATTCTTCTACTCTAAAACCCAAAGGATGGGATAGTTTAGCTGATGAGAAACCTCAAATAGCTTCTTTCTCAGATATCAGCATTTATGAGCTTCACATAAGGGATTTCAGGTAATGATTTGTTTTGTTGAAAAGTAATGATTGTATGCATTCTTAATCCATTATTGACTTTACAGTGCCCATGATGAGACTGTTCGCCCAGACTTCCGTGGTGGTTATTTGGCTTTCACTTTGGAGGTAACATTTCTCTTTTGACCCCTACAATCATAATCTGTCGTCCTTTGATAAATGTAAATATTGTGTCCATATTCATCACCTTAGCAATGTTGCTAGGATAATTAAAATTGATTTGTGTTGGATTTGCACCTCTAGGCCAGTGATAGAGTATCACTATTTAAATGAAACCTCCAGACTAGGATGATTTGTGTTTGGATAAGAACGCTTGTTGTAAATTATCTAGGCTTTTCAATTGTAACTGTAAAAAAGTTCATCTATTAGGATGAACTTTTATTCCCAAAGGATACCTTAGCATAAAGGGTTTTCCCCTAACATCTGTTTGTCTGGCTTACAAACAAAATATCTCTAAGTCACCCTAGGTTGATATGAAATTATTAATATAATCTTTTCATTTATTGTATCTTATAAATGGAATTAGAGATTTTATAGTCATGTTGAGTGATTTTGTGATGGCCATTTTTTAACACCATAATATATATACCTGAAGAATTCTGCAGGCGTAAGTCATCTAACAAAATTATCAGAGGCTGGTATAAGTCATATTCATTTGTTGCCGACCTTCCACTTTGGTGGTATTGATGATGTCAAGGAGAATTGGAAGTGTGTCGGTAAGTCCATTTGTTATTCAAAAAGGAGTATTGGCACTCTGTTCTCCCAAGATAGTGGTGATACTTTCCTAGGATGTTACTCTTTTGATGCGTAGATATGGTTTGGAATCAACTCTATATGGTGTTATAGTTTATCCATGTGGAAAAACATGATTTGTGGATATGTTAGCTATTTTAGGATTTTTGTATATTTTCAAGATATTCCTCTTTGGTTAGGATATCTCGTGATCATAGGATCTGATTATTTTTGTTTTCCTTTTTGTTTTTAGGGTAACTTGTATATCATGCAATGTAGAAAATATTTTCTCAATGTCAAGCATGTTATTAGAGCCATAAGGCTTTCAGTTCTTGGAAAAGATCGATCTGAATGTCTACCCTTCATTGCTATCAATCTTGTTATTTTGACCAACCTTCATTGCTAGTTAATTTTTTCCTTTAGGCAATCAACTTTAATTACTTAGAGTTTTTTTTTCCTCACGGAGATGTCGAAGGTGGTAAAGACAACCATTACAACATAATCGAAGGAGACTGCTCAATCTCAACATCTCGACGAATTGCAAAATGTCAAGCTAAATATAAGTTGAATGGAAAAAATTACATTGAATGGTCTCAACTTGTTTGTATCATACTAAAAGGGAAAGGATGAGATTAGCCATCTCATAGGTACAAGTTTGAAACCAAAGGATCATTGATTTGAAGCATGAGATGAAGAAAATTCTTTGATTATGGTTTGACTTTGGAACTCAAGGACATTTGAAATTAGTGACATATGTATGCTTTTGGCCATTAACAAGGATATCTGAGATGCACTCCAATAAATGAATTCTAAGGCTAGAGACATAGCCTAAGTGTAGAAGGTCAAGGTAAAGACTATGACTGCAAGACAAAGGAGTAAGATAGTTACCAAATATGCCAATTAGTCAAAATCCTTGAGGTAGGAGCTTGATCAATCCATTATTAACCTTAAAAGAGTTCTCTGTATCCCTAGATTATTCATGAACCTGATCTCTATCAACAAACTCACTAGAGATCTGAATTGCTATGTGATTTTCCATTGTAAAGTACTGTGTATTTAAGGAATAGGATCTAGAGAACACAATTGGACATGCTAAAGGTATAGGATGATCTCTATTACCTTAAAGAATTGAACTTATCAAGCAAGATCAAGGGTAATTTATCTCATTCCTTTCTGTCAAAATCTTTTGCATCTAATGAAAATAAAATCTAGCTCCACCATCACTGACTTTGGACATCCATCTTTAGAGTAGTTAAAATTATGTTTCCTTCTTTATTTAAGGGTCTAAATGTTGACGATTTCATTATGAAGTGTGTGAGCTTCTCAAACACAAATTTGTATCTTTTTTTACTAGTAATTAAAGAATTTCTATTCGTTTTTATATCATTCACAATGATATTTTGGATCCTTCTACTATTTCTAATGTTTCTGGAGCAAAATAATTTGTCTTTCATCGATGATTATACTTCTGTCACTTGGATATTTTTACTCTAACACGAATCTGATGTCAGTACTACCCTCAAAATTTTTTGGTTCTATGATTAAAAATCATTTTAGGGTTAACATCAAAAGGTTTAGGTCTAGAAATGCTAGGAAGTATTTCAGTTAAGTCCGAACTCTATACTTTCAAGAAGGATTGTACATGGGTCATCTTGTGTTGTCTTCTAGTAGCATAATGGAATAGCATAATGGGAAAATGGTCATTTCCTTGAATCAACTCGGGTCTTCTTTTCTTAGAAAAATGTACCTGAATCCTTTAGAAGCAGTACTTATAAATGTTCATCTTATAAAACATTTGCCTTCAAAGGTCTTGGAATTCAAGAGTCCAATGGAAATCTTCTCAACATTTTATCTTGATCTACAAACTACAAATAACCTTGTTCCAAGGGTATCTGGGTGTGTGTCATTTATCCATGTTTATAGCCACAATCGTAGAAAGTTAGATCCAAGAGTACTAAAATGTTTCTTTATAGGTTACTCTACGACTCAAAAAGGCTATAAGTGTTATCACCATCCATCATAAAAGTTTTATGTTTCGGCAAATGTTACTTTCAAAGAACATGAGTCTTATTTCATCACTCCTTATCTTCAAGAAGAGAATTCAACAATAGAAGATAAGGATAAGGGATTCTCAAGTTTTTCTTCTTGTTTGACTTGTCATCTTCTTCTAAGCCTATGTTTGAACTTGTACCACAAAATCAACAAGGAAAGACAAATTTTACCCTTCATATTATGAGTTTGGCGGTGTATTTAAGGAAGAAGATGGTTATTCATGAATCTACGTAAGTCCAAGACTACTACCCATATCCCAAGATTAAGGTAACAATTTCTGAACCTTCTTTATATAGTGAAATTGAATATCAATTGAACAATAACAATCAAGATTTTCCCATCGCTATTAAAAAAGGGATTTGGAAATGTACCAAACAACCACCTTATCTTCTTGCGCATTTACTTTCTTTAAAAAACTTTTTACCATCTTATAAAGCCTTCCTTTTAGCCTAAACATCATTGCCATCCCTAAAATGCTATCCATGGCTTTAACCAATAAGAAATGTAAACAAGCTATGAATGTGGAAATGAGGGCATTAGAAAAAAATAAAATTTAGGAGTTGGTGAAGCTGCCAGTTGAGAAGAAACTTGTGGGTTGTAAATGGGTTTATACAGTAAAGTAAGTAAAGTATATGGCAGATGAACCGATTCAAAGATATAAGGCAAGATTTATGACCAAAGGCTATACTTAAGTTACAAAGATGAATATTGTTAGAATTCTTATATCTTTGGCAATTAACTATGGTTGGGATTGCAGTAATGTGATGTTAGGAATACATTTTCAAATAGAAATTTGAGAAAGAAATTTGCACAAAAGTGCCGCCACGTTATAGGAATAATTTGGCTACTCAAACTATTTGTAAGTTGAAGGTCTTCTATAGACTAAAATAGTCACTATGTACATGGTTTTAATATATTTGTAGGAGTAATGATGGCTAATAGGTATAGACAAAGCTAAGGGAATCAATGTTGTTTATCAAACACTCACTTTTAGAGGGAGTCACAACACTTTTAGTCTATGTTGATGACGTGATAATGACTTGTGATGATATCAAGGACATACAGTTTCTAAATCAATGTTTGGCCAAGAAATTTGAGATTAAGGAATTGGGAAGGATGAAATATTTTCTCGCATTAAAGTAACTCACTCTAGGCAAGGTCTTTTTATCTCCCAACAAAATTATGTTATTGATCTCCTAAGAGATAGGTGAGACAACTTGCAAACTAACAAGTATTCTAATAGACTCAACATTATACTTAGAAAGGCAGAGGTGGATGTTGTAGTAGACAGAGAAATATACCAACTCCTTATAGGGAGGCTCATTTATTTGTCTCACACACAACCAAATATAGCATATGCAATGTGTATGATAAGTCAGTTAATATATGACACTAAAGAAGTTTAGTTACAGTCAACTTACTGAGTATTGTTGAATCTCAAAGGAACATCAGGAAAATATATTTTGTTTAATAGAAATAGAGGTCTAGCACTTTAGGCATATGAAAATATTGATTATGTAGGATCTATTGTTGATAGCAGATCAACTTTAGCATATTGCACCTTTCTTGGTGGGAACCTTGTTATGTGGAGAAGTAAGAGGCAGAATGAGGTGGCATGTTATAGTGTAGAGGCAAAATTTCGAGCAGTGTTTCAAGGTGTTTGTGTGAACTACTTAGTTGAAAATTATCCTAGAAGACTTGAAAATTAAGTGGGATTATTCAATGAGACATTACTATGATAATAAACTTGTGATCAGTATAGTTCATAATTCGGTGGAACATGATCAAATAAAGCACGTCGAAATTGACATATACTTCATAAAAGAAAAATTGGACAATGGTGTGATTTGCACATAAAAGAGGAAGGCGTCTTTCTTCTTTCTTCTTTCGTCTGGAGAGTCATTTCGTAACTTGTGATGTCAATTACACTTCATTTATTAGAGTATGTTTTAGTCGAAGCCTCCCTCGAACGACGCCTTCACCCCCCTCCCTTTCTACCTGTCCGCCCTATCTCTTTAACTCAGACTCGAAGATTTCGAGCTCTAAACCGTCGATCGCCTCCGAGGTCTCCTCTTCTTGCATTTATGTTTCTTGTTTGTTTAATTCTCTACCATTTTCGCTCTCTTAGAGATCACAGATCTACAAGGCATACTGTTACAAGTGTTTACAAGGCTTATAGGCATCTCAAATCTTGCGTCTCCCGAAAAGACCCGCGCCGCGTATCTGACCTTGAGCAAGCTTATCTCTCTCTTGTTACTATTGAGTATTGTTTGAAAGTCAAAAATATTGGCTTGCTTTCGGTGGTTTTCGGTGCAATAAGTTGGCCAGCTATATTTTGTAGTTGGCCTTCACCCATTGACTTCTCTATAAAAGAGAAGCAGCAACAACGGAAAAAAAAGAGAGCAGAAAAATTTTAAGAGGGAGAGAGAGAAAAACAAGGAGTTGTATTTTTTTTTTGTTCTCTTCCTAGTAGGAGTGTGTGAACTTGGGCTAATTTGGGTCTTTTGGAAAAATTCAGCGATAAACACTATTGTATGTTTTCATTGATTATAGTGAAATACTTAGTTATTTCCAAACTAGACGTAGGCATTGCCGAACTAGTATAAAAATCTTGATGTTCTTGTTACTGTTTTTATTTTTCACTCCAAATTTATTAACGTTTCCGCACAAGTGATATCAGAGCTCTAGTTTTTCGACTGGGGTGTTATAGGAGTGAAAATTTGTTGGAGCTACAGTGGCGGTGAATAATGTCAGTGTTACAGTTTCCGTGAACAGTGCCGATGTTACAATCCTATGCTACAGTGCTGTGAATAGTATCAAAGCTATCGTTTGTGTGAACAGTGATTACAAACAGTACGTATCTATGAATAGTAGCGAGTAGATGGCTAGAGATAAAGACAAGCCCGTTAAGAGAGAGTCGATATCGTCATCGTCGATATCTACATCCGATAGACATCCAATCGCTACTATAAGGTTAAAGGTTGATAAATTCAATGGCCCTAATAATTTTGGTATGTGGCAATGTAAAGTTATGGATGTATTGTATCAACAAGAGTTGGATATGGTTCTGGAAGATAAACCCGAAGATATGGATGACAGGCAGTGGACGCGAATTAATCTCCATGCTTGTGCCTCTATTTGATCATTCTTTGATAAGGAGTTGAAATACCCTTATATGAAGGAAACTTTTGCTAAGGAGTTATGGACGAAATTGGAGGAAAAGTATATAACCAAGAGCGCAGAAAATCGGCTCTTCTTGAAGAAGCGACTCTTCCGATTTTAGTATCGTCCAGGTATTTCTATGCACGAACACCTAAATGATTATAATAAAATACTTGCTAATTTGGCAAACCTTGATGTGAAAATTCCTGATAAGGATAAGGCATTATGTTAAATTCATTGCTTAATGATTATGATCATTTGACAACTACTTTGTTGTATGGAATATCTGAGGTAAAACTTGATGAGGTTTCTGCGGCACTGGTGAATCATGAGTGTCGTAAGAAAGAACTGAAGACTCACAATTCACAAACTGAAGCACTCACTGCAAGGGGATGAACAGAGGAAAGAAAACATGGGAAGCGGGAAAAATCTTGTTCAAAGTCACAAGGAAAGTTTCCTGCTAAAGATGAATGTGCCTTTTGTCGCCAAAAGGATCATTGGAAGAAAGATTGCCCCAAATTGAAGAACAAAGAAAAGGAAAAAGTGGGTTCTGTAGCAAATGTTGCAAAATCTAGAGATGATGATTTCGAGTTTGCTTTGGCTAGTTCATCTGCTGATGGTCACTCCAAGGAGTAGATTTTGGATTTAGGTTGTACCTATTATATGTATCCCATTCGGGAATGGTTCTCTAGCTTCTAGGAGCTGGATGGTGAAGTTTTTTTGATGGAAAATAATAATGCCTGCAACATAAGGGATAGGCAAAATCTATTTGAAGATGCACGATGGACAATCAGAGAATTGAGTGATGTTCGGTATGTATCAGATATGAAGAACTTATCTCATTGGGAGCATTGGAATCCAAGGGTATCAAGATTACCATGGAGGGTGGAGTTCTTAAAGTTATGTACGGGGCATTGGCGGTGATGAAAGGCACAAGACAAAATAATTTGTATTTCTTAGAGGAGAGTACAGTTATTGGTGGAGCAGCTATCACTTAAGCTGCTGACAAAGATAGCTCAGACACTACAAAATTATGGCACATACGTCTTGGGCATGTGAAAAAGCATTGCAAGGATTAGTGAAACAAGGCTTATTGAAAGGTGCAAAGGCATGTAAATTGGAATTCTGCGAACACTGTGTACTGGGTAAGCAAACTAGAGTAAAATTTGGCACTACTATTCACCACACTAAAGACATTCTAGATTATGTTCACACTGATGTTTTGGGGACCTTCCAAGAATACATCTTAGTGAGGTAGCCATTATTTTGTCTCCTTTATTGATGAATTCTCTAGAAGAGTATGGATGTATACCATGAAGCATAAAGATGAAGTCTTAAAGATATTCCTGAAGTGGAAAAAGATGATTGAAATGCAAAGCGGTCGAAAGATCAAGACTCTCAGATCAAATAATGGTGTTGAATATAAGTTTGATCCTTTTTTTGAAGTTTGTCAAGATGAGGGTATTGTGAGGCATTTCACGGTTAGGGAGATACCACAACAGAATGGGTTGGCAGAGCGCATGAACCGTACTTTGCTTGAGAAAGTTTGGTGTATGTTGTTTAATGCTAGTTTAGGCAAGGCGTTTTAGGTTGAGGGAATTACTTATGCAAACCATCTTATTAATCAGTTGCCTACTACTGCAAACAAGGGCAAAACACCCATGGAGGTATGGTTTGGTAAACCTTGTACTGATTATAAGTATTTAAACATATTTGGTTGTCTTGTTTATTATCATGTCAAGGAAAGCAAATTGGATCCAAGAGCAAAGAGAGCTCTATTTATGGGCTTTAGCACTGGCGCGAAGGGATACTGACTTTGGTGTTCAGATGAGAAGAAACCTGTTGTAAGTGGAGATGTGACTTTTGATGAGAATTCTATGGTTAATCAGAACAAGCATGAAGGGGAAATTGAAGCGACCAAGACCATGAGTAGTTCAAAGCAGGTGGAGTTATTGAAGACCCCAGTTATTCCAATAAGGTCTGCTGTTACAGACACTAGTCCTACAGTTGATTTTAATGATGAGGGCAAGAATAATGAAGAGAAGGTACCTACCCAAAAACCACCACAGCAACAAGATTCTATTGCAACCAGAAGATTAAGAAGAGAAATTCGAAGGCCTGCTCGGTTTACTGATATTGTGGCATATGCACTTTTCGTTATTGAAGATGATATTTCATCCACCTACAAAGAAGTTGTCAGGAGTTCAGAGAGCATGGAGTGGAAGAAATCTATAGATGAGGAGATGAAATCTCTTCATAAAAATAAGACTTGGAAGTTGGTTCAGTTACCAAAAGGAAAGAAAGAAATTGGCTGTAAATGGGTATATGCTAAGAAGATGGAATTTTTGGAAAAAGACAATGTAAGATTCAAAGCCAAATTGGTAGCTAAAGGCTATGCTCAGAAGGAAGGCATTGACTACAGCGAGGTATTCTCTCCTGTAGTAAAACATTCTTTCATTCGTATTTTGTTGGCTTTGGTTGTGCAGTTTGACCTTGAGTTGGCTCAATTTGATGTCAAGACGACGTTCTTACATGGTGATTTGGAGGAAGATATTTTTATATCTCCGCCAGAAGGGTTTGCAGTTGTTGGTAAAGAAAATTGGGTTTGCAAATTGCAAAAATCATTGTATGGTTTGAAGCAGTCTCCAAAACAATGGTACAAGCGATTTGATAGGTTTGTAATCTAGCAGAATTACACAAAAAGTCATTATGATCATTGAGTATATTTTCGCAAGCTACAAGATGGAACCTTTATTTAACTTCTTTTATATGTTGATGATATGTTTATAGCATGTAAAAGCAAAGTGAATATTGAAAGATTGAAGACTCAACTAAGTAATGAATTTGAAATGAAGGGCTTGGGAGAAGCTCGGAAGATACTAGGTATGGAAATTGAAAGAGATAGAGAAAAGGCAAGATTGGTCATTGTCAAAAAGCAGTATATGAAGAAGGTATTACAACATTTCGGGATGAATGAAAATTCAAAACCGGTTAATACACCTCTTGCTCCTTATTTCAAACTTAGTGCTTCGATGTCTCCTAACACAGATGAGGACAGTCATTACATGGCTCAAATTTCATATGCAAGTGTTGGTGATAGTTTGATGTATGCTATGGTGTGTATCAGGTCTGATATTTCACAAGCTGTTAGTATTGTTAGTAGACATATGCGTAATCTAGGAAAAGGGCGTTGACAAACTGTGAAATGGATTCTACGGTATATTCTGGGTACTGTGGATGTTGGTTTATTATTTCAGCAAGATGAAGTTACTAGTCAATGTATTATTGGATATGTAAATTCTGATTACGCAGGTGATTTGGACAAGTATAGGTCCACTACAGGTTTTGTATTCACTCTTACTGGAGGTCCAGTGAGTTGGAGATCAACTTTGCAATCGACAGTTGTTTTATCAACTATTGAGACAGAATACATGACAGTAACAGAAGCTATTAAAGAAGTCATCTAGCTTCAAGGGTTGCTTGATGACTTAGGGGTCCATCAGGATCATGTGGATGTTCATTGTGACAGTCAGAGCGCTATTTATGTAGTAAAGAATCAAGTTCATCACGCACGTATAAAACACATTGATGTGAGGTTCCATTTTGTTCGTGAGATTATTGATGAGGGAGATATTCTTTTTCAAAAGATTGGGATCGTTGACAATCCTACTGATATGTTGACAAAACTAGTTTCGTTACTCAAGTTTAAGCATTGCTTAGACTTGATTGACATTTGTAAAATTTGTTGCTTGCCCCATAGGGGATTGGGAGACACCATTGGGAGTTCCACTTAGAGGATTTGAGCCAAGGTGGAGATTGTTGAGTATTGTCTCAAAGTCAAAAATGGTGGCTTGCTTTTGGTGGTTTTTGGTGCAACAAGTTGGCCAACTATATTTTGTAGTTGGCCTTCACCCATTGACTTCTCTATAAAAGAGAAGCAGTAACAATGGAAAAAAAAAGGGACAGTAGAAAAATTTTGAGAGGGAGAGACAAAGAAAAACAATAAGGAGTTGCATTTTTTTTTTTGGTTTTCTCTTCCTAGTAGGAGTGTGTGAGCTTGGGTTAATTTGGATCTTTTGAAAAAATTGAGTAATAAATACTATTGTATGTTCTCATTGATTATAATGAAATACTCAGTCGTCTCCAAACTGGACGTAGGCATTGCCGAACCAGTATAAAAATCTTGGTGTTTTTATTACTGTTTTTATTTTTCACTCCAAATTTATTAACGATTCCACACAACAGTTACTGCTTTTAGAGGCACTGGATTTGAGATGTTGGACTTGGTCTAAGATAAAAGCTAAGATTGGAGTAGAGTTACAGGATTTTTCTCCACCTTCATTGACTTCTTGTGTAGGGGGGAAGATTCCCGCAATGGACTTATAAAACCATAGGATTGTCGTATTCTTAGGGCTGCTCAGTGAAGACTCATAGCGCAACTAGCAACGAGAAAAGTCGGTCTATGCAGGGGTGTAAGGTAATAGCAGATTAGGGTCACCATCACGTATAATATATTATACATATATATATATATTTTTTATACACACACACACACATATATATATATATATATATATGTGTGTATAAAAAATATATATATATATGTATAATATATTATATATATGTATATATCCTGCCAGTTTTTTTTTACGTATTTACTCTTTTAAACTATATCATTATTATCCTGTCACATCTACATGTGGGTCTACTGGAAACAGCCTCTCTACTATGTAGGGTAAATAAAGGTCTAGTACTTGAGGCATAAATAAATACTGACTATGTAGTATTGATTGTTGATAGGAGATCAACTTTGGGATATTGCACTTTTCTTATTGGGACCTTATGACATGGAGAAGTAAGAAGTAAAATATAGTAGCACGATCTAGTGTGGAGGCAGAATGTCAAGCAATGATTCAAGGTGGTCTGATTTGCTCACCTTATATGGCTACAAGGAACCAATTTGTTGACGCAGTTACTAAAGGATGAAGTTGTTCAAGTTTTGATAATATTATATTTAAGTTGGGGATGTAGAATATTTATTCACTAGCTTGAAGGAGCTTGTGGGATAATATGATTAAGTTAGCTATTTTAGGATTTCTGTATCTTTTTAGGATATTTCTATTTAGTTAGGATATCCCATAATTATGGAATTTGATTATTTTTCCCATAATTATGGAATTTGATTATTTTTGTTTACTTTTTTGTTGTTAGAGTAACTTGTAAACAATTGACCTTCTTATACACTTGTAAACAATATATTTTCACAATCTTGATTTCTATCATAAGTCATTGACTGTTAATTTTAGTATTGTAGATTTCTCAGTAAAGATGAAACACTATCATTTGCATGGAAACATAAAGTTTATGTAGAATGAAGCCATTCCTAGAAAGATAACCTAAGAATTTCAACATCTAACTAACTCTGCTTATGTTAATGAAATTGGTACTCTTTCAAAAAAAAAAAGTTGGATAATGTTGAAGAGCGATATCTCACAAATATTCATGAGAATACATCAGTTAATGTGTTTCATCTCAATCTCTCTGACTTTTCTTGTGCATGGAGTTTTATAGATAATAAAATGCTTGAAAAGTTGCCACCAGACTCTGTTGAACAACAAGCTCAGATAACATCAATCCAAGACGATGATGGCTACAATTGGGGGTATGGTCTTGCTTGTTTACTTGAATAAGTATAAATTATTTCAATATGTCTTGACATTTGATACAGAATTCTTATACTTTGTCTTAGGTATAATCCCATTCTTTGGGGAGTCCCAAAAGGAAGCTATGCTAGTAATGCTGATGGCCCTTGTCGCATAATTGAGTTCAGAAAAATGGTCCAGGTCTGGCTCACTTTTCAATTTGTTTTTCCTCGATTTTAGGGAACTAGAGTCTAGTCTGTTGGTCTATGGTATGGGTATACACAATCAATGTTGTCAATGATTTGTAATTTTCTCCAATTGTGTCTTGTAATGTAGGCATTCAACCGGATTGGCCTTTGTGTTGTGTTGGATGTTGTCTATAATCACTTGTATAGAAGTGGGCCTTTTGATGCAAATTCTATTCTTGATAAGGTAATTGATTTGGTCCCCGTTTGTGTATTTATCCCGTGTGACTTTAGTCTAGCTAGTAGATTTTGGATCTTCATTAACAAACAATTATCATGCACAGTATGTTAACAGTATATTAGCCTGCAAGTATCTTTCCTACATTTTGTGATTATAAGTTTTTATCTCTAGATTGTTCCAGGTTACTATTTGAGAAGAAATGCTAATGGCTTTATCGAGCATAGTACATGCGAGAATAATACTGCTAGTGAGCATCACATGGTTGAGCGTTTAATCATTGATGATCTTTTAAACTGGGCAGTCAACTATAAGGTAATTACTCACTTTGCACTATAATTAATTTACCACGCATCAGATGTTTGGTGCTGTCTATATTGAAAGCATTTCTTATCCTTTCATAGCTAGTGATAGGGCCTATATTTATACAAATATTGAATAGTAGAGGGCCTAACTACTTGAGATGTTCTTGACTTTTGTATTTGAACTTTAACATGGCTTTTATGAATTATTGATTACTAATCATGTCAATTTGTTTGGTCAGGTTGATGGATTCAGGTTTGACCTTATGGGCCATATAATGAAACGCACTATGGTACAAATACTTTTACCTTGTAACTTCATCATGAATAATGAATTAATTGGTCATACAAATATTTACGATATTATTCTGGTTGTTCACAATAGCATCATCCTCTTATTAATGGAAAATTAATTATTGGCAGAATTTCAGTAGAACTTGAATGTCTTCTCATGATGCATGACATTTTTAGGTCATAAATGATTTATGAGGTTAAAGTTGATGTGAATTGGATTTAATGCTCATAAATGATTGAGTCTGTTTGTAGGATTAAAAACATGTTTGAAGCTAGTAACCCAGCATTCTACCTCTGTTCATAGGTGAAAGCGAAAAGCAAGCTCCATAGCCTAATGAAAGAAAGAGATGGAATTGATGGCTCCAGCATATATATGTAGGTTTGCATTATCTTTGGTGGAAGAGGAGGACAGGTTGCCTATTTGTGTCTTTTAATGAATAAGTGCCTGTTTGGTTCAGCTTTTGGAGACTCCAAAAGTACTTTTTTCTACCGCAAAAGCTATTTTTGAGAAAAGATGGGTGTTTGGCTGGAAACTTCAAAAGCACTTTTGAAGTAGAAATAGCTTTTGAAAAAGCTAAAATATAGCTTTTTGAAAAGCTAAAATTTGGAGCTTTTCAGAAAAGCCCAAATTTTAGCTTTTCTGAGAAGCTATTTTTTTGTAAGTTCCGTCACTTACGTGCGTAAACTCATCAACACTCAACGCAGATCACGTCTGCGTTTTTTCAACGCAGACGATATCGTCTGCGTTGTTCATCAACGCAGACGCACACCGTCTACGTTGTTCAACGCACACCGTCTGCGTTGAACAATTTTATTTAAATATTTATAAAATAATTTTATTATAAAATTATTTTAAATATTATATGTATTTTAAATATTATTTAGCATACATTCTGCGTTAATGAACAATTTGTTAGTATATTTTAAATATTATTTAGCATAAATAATTTTATTATAAAATAAAATATAGTTAAAATTAATAAAAGTGCTTTTATATTTATGTTACCAAACAATCTATTATACAAAGCTCTTTTAAAAAAGCTATTTTTTTAATTGACAGCTAAACAGTCAGCTGACTTTTAAAAAAAGTTCTTATCAGAAAAACTCTACTGACAAAAGCTCTACTGATAAAAACTCTACTGATAAAAGCTCAACCAAATGAACCCTTAAGCTCGTAAGAAAAGGCATGTTCTTTTCTCCTTCGTATACGACCAAAGGGCCTCTGTTTCATGCATCAAAGTGGTTCCAACAGCAACAACGACGAGTTCACAGACTCTTAGGAAAATGGTTCTTCTTATGTGTTCACCGAGGAAATTCATCAACTCATCAGTAATTATTGAATCCTCAAATTAATTTGGTGACCATAATAATGGGGAGAGGACATGCAACAAATGAGTACTTATTCTTGAGTAAATAGATACGCAAATATATGTATTTAGAGCATTAATATGATAATATTTTCTTAATAATTCATTCCTGTGCTCTTGTGCTGACTCTTTTTCAGGATAAAACCTAAAAAAGAGAAGGTTGTGAGTGTGGGGAAGAGTAGGGAGTTAATAATTTATGATCTACTGTATCCAAATAAGCTAAGAAGTACTGGGACGTTTTTTACAAGCGACATAAAGACAGATTTTTCAAAGATCGCCACTACTTGGACAAGGAATGGGGCCAATATTTCACGGGAGCAGGAGGTGAAAAAGTCATTCTCGAGGTCGGCTGTGGCGCTGGAAACACGATCCTTCCTCTAATTACAACATATCCGGGTATTTTTGTTTATGCCTGTGATTTCTTACCACATGCTGTTGACTTGGTTAAGGTTCGATTCTTAGGTTATTCCTTCTTGCTTGTCACAATTGGATGTTATTGCATGTACTCAGAGAAAAAACTTGATAATTTGAGCTACAAAGAACATGGGAAAAGCTTTAGTTCTGCTGTTGAAATTGGAAACCATCCAGAAATTTCACGATTAACAATTGAAAACAAAGCCATCATTTGTATGCTTTTATGGTTTTTTGGCACATGCCCGATTTTTTAAAATTTTACCATATGTTTTGACTTTCGCTTACATTTCCACTTTATATTTCATGTTACATTTCCACTTTACATGGCTAGTCCATTCACCGCTTTGCGCCTCCGACAACGATACAGTAAGTAACTAGTTTTTGTGAATCTAACTGTAAAATACGGTAACTTGGAAGGAGCCGGAAGAGAGGCGAGTGACTTGCCATATATCTTTTTAGATCTCAACAAGCTGGCCGCTCAGTAAAGACTCATTACGTAACTAATAACGAGATATATATATATATATATATATATATATGTTGCTAGTTTTTATGTATTTAATTTTTTTAACTTATATCATTATTATTCTGTTACATCTACATGTGCATCCATTGAAAACAGTCTCTTTATTATGTAGGAGTAAGGCTGTGTACTATCAGACCCTTCAAATCTCGTTTCATTACGGAATATCGGAATATGATAATGATAACGATGATGATGATATATTCAAACAAGCCCTTTCACAGATAATGCAGTTAATTTTACTGACATGGGGTTTCCAAGAAGGGATTAGCGGAAAATGATGAAAAAGTTGAGAAACTACCACAGGATTTAATTCTAATGAACAGTTTTTTTTCCTTGTTCAACTAATATTTAAATAAATATGTCCATTTCCTTAAAATAATCAACCCCGTTACCATCTACTCTGATAAAGAATCATATCTTAATTAATTCCATATCGACTAAACAATTCAGTCCCATGTGAAAGGCACCTATTGCCTCGAACCTGGATTCTCGTGTGCACGTTTCTGCTTTCTTATAAGTCCCTCTCCTCCGAGTTCCAGGACGTTGTTTCCCATTTGCTTACCCCATCCAAGAAGGTCCTTCCACATGTGGGTTACCTACTTAATTGCAGATTATTTATCATTTTAACATTGATAAAGACTTGCATTAAAGACTAAGCAAACGACAAATGAGGCGTTCACATGACCGATGGTTAACAATGACCAACCTTGTTTGTCATTTCTCCACATGCTGGATCCAATCTAGTCTAGCCCTACATGTTTTAGTTGTAGATTCGAGAAGAGACAATTTTGGACAAACCGTTTCCATATATTGATAGAAATATTAAGAACACTGAAGTTTAATTGATAGTTAATAATTATTAGACCATATATACTCTATAAGTAAGTGAATATCAGAAAAAAGGGAAGGATATTAAATAACTAAATTGCAACATCTTTGTTTCATTAATTAGTTTTCTTTTCATCTTTATGTGTTCTATGGTATCTTAGTCTCATTATCCTGATTTTGTAGCACAGGATATATGCTATAAAAGAGCAACTTATATCGATGGAGTTCCACGTTAAAAAAAAGAACCATGCATTAGTTCAATAGTAAGTTCCCACAAGTTGATTTAAGAAGGATTGAGAATTTGGATCTCTCCAACATAATGGCATATAGTTGCTAAGATGAAATTGTTTTGCCTATCGCCCAAAAGCTAAGAAGTTTATTTTCGTTTTTTAGAAAGGTTCAAAATTTATATCTACTTAAAATAGTTTAAACCTAATCTCTCTACTAATGTCACCCTTCTCCCAACTACATTTCGTGGACTCAAAATTTAATTCTTGCTCTATAATCAATTCTTCAACTTCTCAATAAACAACTATAACTATAGGGTGATATATATAAATATATATATCTAGATTCTAAAAGAAGATCACTGCGTCTATACTTCAACATGTACATATCCTACAGCTTTTTTGTGGATCTCCTTAAAAATTGTCCTCAACATAAACTTCTTATATACGCTTGTATGCTTCTGTGGAAGGAGTTGAATACCCTACCTTACTCTCAAAATTTTCACCGAAAATAATAACAGTGTAAGAACACAGTAAACTATATGAGATTAGTAATTTAACCTAATCATCACAGTATGTATTTTCTGATGTAAAAATATATTTATTATTGGGCGAAATAAAGAATTAAATTGAGCATAGATAATATTATTATATGTCAGAATTACTGTTGGAATAATATTATCCGTAGCAATTTCATAATGAGAGAAATTGTTAATAAACGAAATAGCAACTGATTATGGGAGTAATTAGAGAGAGAGACAACAGCTTATATATTTTGACATTGAAGCCACCAATCACATTTATTTTATTTTATTTTGTACAGTTTGCTTATTCTTGATTCTAGCCTGAAGTGGATTGGTTATGAGTTTGATAAACTTATAAACAAAACCAAATGTATGAAATACTGAAGAAGCTAATTGATTATAGTTGTCAGTACAGAGACATCACTAGAAAAACAAGGATTCAGGAAGCGGATCTGTTTTATATAGTATGAGATATAAGATTACAGGATAATGCTATATATAGAGAAAGACCAGTTTAGATTTCTCTGTATTTTGTGCTTGAAGCAAGAATAATATGCGAGTGTCACATACCTTGGAACTAACCAAGCTATTATTTAGACACTAATCATGTATTCCTCCAGTCTTTTTGGAGTAGATGTTTATAAACTAACAAATCCTTATAAATAAGTCAGATCTGCATCCAAGATTATTAAAAGTGTCTAACGTTGTCCTATCCTATTTCGCAAGGAACTAAATATCAAATATGTTGGAGTTATTTATTTAATGGCCTCAAATAAATCTGAGCTATGATTAGAGTATGTTTTTGCACTACCAAGCACATCTTGGGAATTAGTGATACAGTTTTGCTGCGGCTTTGGTCAGTTGAATAAATGATTATAGTTATAATGAGAGATCTAGTGAAGTCATTGACAACATTGATGACAACAAGAAATTAACTAGCCTATGGGAATTGGTTGGTAGTTGGACAAGTATAGCTTTATTTAACGTTTAACCTACGAACTCCACCGATATGGATTTTGCAGTCGGGATGTAAAAGGTATAATAAAAGGAATTCTCTTAGCAAAATAACTATGGGGTGTAAACATGAAGGAAAAAAGCTTGCACATAAACAAGGTTATTTCTGTACGAAAATTTAAACATAAATTTTAGGAATGGGAATGCATCACTATTAATATCACTTATGCATGTTAATCTACTTTCACATGTTAAAGACTTTTTGTCTAGAGAGAAAAAAATTCTCTTAATTCTTCCTTTATCCAATTTGAACGTTATTTTATTTTGATAACTTGTTCATTTTGAATTAAACTAAATCCTTATATAGTTTAATTCAAAACTATAATTGCCCTTTAGCAATTGGAACGTAAATAACTAATAACGTAATAATAATAATCTATCTATGGTTGTATATTATGATTGTCATCAACCATAACTCCCGAGATTACCACACAATAAGTGAAGTGAATCACACGTTAGTATAGACTTAATATATGATATACAAAACGCACAAGAAGGGAGGGTTGAATTGTGTATCTGTTTTTGAAAACAATTCCCTTTTTTTTAAAAAACTTGCTTTCTCAAACAATTGAAAAACAGTATTATGAAGTATTGCAATCAACAATAGAAGTTAAAAGTTGAGAGTTAAGAGATAAGAATCGACACAACAATTTTATACTGGTTCCTCTCAAACTGTGGGCTACGTCCAGTTCTCAGAATCTTTTATGAGATTTCACTATACTTCTCAAAGATTCAAGTATTCTTTTTCTCTGAGTCTCTTCAGGTCTCTTACAACAAGTATTCTTTCTGACTTAACCTCTTCAGGCTATCAGCTTTCTTCCATCTACTGAAAGATGTTTCGAGCTTTTTTACAAACAATAGTAGCTCCAGGTTTAGCGCAATAAAATTTCTAGCCTTTTTGAAAATCACTAACAAAATCATTAACTCTTGCAGTCTTTGACTCCGACTTGTATTTATAGTCTTCGTCTTCAACCGCTTCTTGATAACTGCTTCTTTCTTCTT